>CM076570.1:1169108213-1169252955 GCA_034641835.2 Pinus albicaulis
AGTTTGAAATAGCTTCCGCTTATAGATGAAATTTGGGTTGTGGTTTTATAACCATGTATTAAAGGTTGAAGAGATCTTCCTTGAAGATTTAATTTATATACATATACATAAAACAAAGTGAAAATAAAAGATAAATTTTCCCTTTAGATTAATCCTATGTGACCAATCAAATAAAAAAAATATGGTTTTTTGTTGTTTTTTCATATGATACTCAAATCCTAGAAGACCTAAATCGTCCTCACACGCTCAAATGTAACTGGGCCTTGAGAAGATATCTTGCGAATGCTGGGGCAACGTCCCGAAAGAGCTGGTGATGCCTCCAGTCAACCGAAGAAAATCAACCAAGGTAAGGGTAGAGGATCCAGTGCTTGCCTGCACCATCACCTATAGGGAAGGATGCCCTAATTTTGGTCGCTAGGTACCGTCGTCCCACGTGAGCGTTCGAGTCTTGAGCTTCTTGGTAATTCAGCTACCAGTACCGAGTATTAGACGGGTCAGGTAGCCCCGAATAATACCGCACGCACTGGGCCTAAGCCTAACCCCCTCTGAATCGGGTCTCTACTGCGCTAGGGTTTTCTTTGCCGTGGGCGGATAGACGGATTTAAAAGTTCCCTAAACAGTCAACTTCTATGTTTCAAGATATAAACTGACCAAGGCAGCTTATTGGATGCCTACCCCCTTGGTCCTAACTTAAGCTATAATTTCTCTTGTGGCCCTTGTGGGGAGAGTTTAATGCGTTTAGTTAAGTGAGTTTTAGGTGGCTTTGATTCACTTAAGGTGTGAATGTGTGTGAGAAAGAGGTGAACAAGCGCATAGTTTGAACATGTGGATATGCGGTGATCCTTTTCAAAATCCCCTATTTAAACTAGGTTTGGTTATTCCTTGCCCAAAAGTAAAACATGTGTGGATGTGGGCCGCTTACAATGCTTCCTAGTTAATCTAATTCATCAACTATAGGGAGATGGTGAGTTATCAGTAGAGAGTTTTCATATGCTTGCCTAGGATCACCCGTGGGTGCAAAGGTAGCAGAGATTACTTGCTCTTCTAAAGATAATTCGATCCTGGTCCCGAATCCTAGTGCCAAAAATTGAACTAATATTAATGACTTTCAACTAGGAAAATGAAAAGAAAATATTTGCTTATGATGTACCGCTTACAACTTGTCCTATTTAAACTAAATGTTTGCTTTATAGGGAGATTGTAAAGTATCAAGAGAGAGCGTTCATATGCATACCCAGGGTCACCGTTAGGTGCAAGGGCGGCAGAGATTACTTGCTTTCTTTTGGTATTTTAATCCTGGTCCCGAAATTCTAATGCAAAAATTAAAACTTGATTTAATGCAAGAATTTGAAAACTGACTAAAGATGTGTGGACTTGGGCCACTTACTTTTTCTTAATTAACCTATGTGTGTGATAATTCTAATTCTTTTAAAATAACATATTTAATGTTAATTAATAATTCTAATTCTTTTAAAATAAAAATGATGTTATTGATAATAATAATGATGTTACTAAATTTTTTTTTCCATAATTATTCATTTAAAATTAACAATAAAACAATAAAAAACATTTATTTATTATCTCAATAAATCTAAATGAATATTTCGATGTTTTATTATTTTTTACTATTTTTTTTTTTTTATAAATCATAAAAACATTTTATTATTTATTTATAAATTATAAAAAAAATTATGTTACCCCAAATTAATTATATATGGAAAAATAAATATAAATAAACCTTAGGATGAACCTTATTCAAACCTTTCAAACCTTATGATAAACATAAACCTTGTGATGAACATAGTTTCTCGGTTAAGTTGTAACATGTCAATCAAACCTTATGATGAACATAGTTTCTGGGTTAAGTTGTTGCAACATGTCAATTTTTTACAAAGAAATTTAGAAGATTAACAAAGAAAAAATTTTATCCTCTCACACCATTAATGGAATTGATGGAATTGACTTCATCATTATTCATGTTATAAGTTTTTTTATTTATTATGTTATATTTGTGTAACAAGTTTTATGGCAAATTTGATTTGACTACAATATTGAGAAAAAAATAAATAGAGAGTAGCAAGTTTATTTACTTGAAAGCATTTGTAAATTAGTGGATTTTCAACTTTAGTACAAGAAGAAATTCCTTTTTAGGATTTTTGTTGTTTATATTATTTTATATTGTTGTGAAGTTTATATTCTAATATTTCTAGATAATTGTGGAGAAAGATATAACAAATTCAAAAGCATTTTCCAACTTATAATTTTAAAATTAAACATAATATATCATATCTTATCTTCCTCATAAAAGTATGTCTTTCTCACTAAAAACATAACTATGAGTAGGTAGTTAATATCTAAGTAAAATATAAACAACATAAAATATAAGAGACTTCCTAAGATTGCTTCAAATTTCAACCACTTAAGTCTCAAGCAAAATTAACATAAAAATGCCAAGTCTTGGCTAAATCATTAGGGTATCAAGGAAGATGCTACTTTGTGAAGTTATTACATCCAAATTTAAGAAAAAAGTATGGCCTAATTAAAAATGTAAGGATAAAAGAAAATTAAGATATTAGGGTATCAAGGAAGATGCTACTTTGTGAAGTTATTACATCCAAATTTAAGAAAAAAGTATGGCCTAATTAAAAATGTAAGGATAAAAGAAAATTAAGATATTAAAAGGACACGATCAACCCTAATAAAAAAATCTCTTTAAACCATCAATATTGGTAAAATAAGAACAAATTCTCATTATCTTCATAATGAAATAACGTGTTAGATAATTCCTAAAATATAGTAAATGGAAAAGATTTATAATATTTGTAACACTAAGTAGAAATATATATATATATATATATATATATATATATATTTAAATCTCAATTTCAAAATATTTATTACAATACAATCTTACTAACCTTTTGAATCATTATATCTATGATGATGTAGAAATATTTTCATAAGAAATTTCTAACTATTAACTAAAATTTCTAATGAACAGAGTAAATTTTCACTTATTTTTAAAGCCTTCAAATAAACATTAAATTTGACTAGATGATAACAATGAAAGTCTAAAAGTTTTAAGTTTTGGTTATTTTTTAAAATACAAATTAACAAACCATTTATAGTAATACTGCAATTTTACAAAGTTTACACTGCATTTTTTAATTATAATGTGATATCCCAAATCACATAATGTACATTTATGTGGATAACAAATTTGACCCCTTCCCCTCACATCAAAGATTATGCACAAAAACAACAAATTGATAAGTAATGCACCAGTGTAGTTATATTAAGCACATTAGATTGATTAGTAATAACGGGAAGGGGAACGAGAAACAGGTCTCCTGATCTGGTTTCTGGTAAATTAGATTTGAGGGCGGCAATACCAATAAACCCCGCAAGACCACCGATAGTGAGTATGCAGGTATTGATAAAGTATAGTCGAATCACCTAAGCAGCTATGTTTGTCATTCTCAACAGAGGCAATTTGACCAATAAAACACCTTTCACAAACTTACAAATTTCAACATAAAAATATGAATTCCAAGCTATAATTTTACCATCACCTGTCGCAACTATTTCAGACAGACCCAAATACAGAAATTTGAAATCTATGCGGCATAAATTTTAAATATAAATATTCTGGGTCTAAATGTCTATTTACCCTATGTGCACATATCTATCTACACAAACATATATCCATGACCGCCCATAGTTTAATAAGTTTCAGCAAAATTGACATACTGGCCTGAAAAAAACAAACCCGAATAAACAGAAGAGCTTCTCATAATTATGAAAACGCAGTATTTCCCCCTCTCAGATGACCGTAGGCTTCACCTTACCAGATTAGTTGCAGTGCTCGAATGGGCAGCTCGGCTCCTTTGTGTGGCAGGACGCCTGAAGGAAGTACTGAATGGAATTTGTTTGGCGATGAAAAGCACAATGCCCTGCAACAGTTCTGCGAGCCTCTGAACCTCTGAAGTCGCGGCGATGAACATTCCAATGGGAATTTCAGATTTGCGCGCGAAGGTTTATATCGACCGCAGAGTTGATATTGGCAGCTGAGGTGAGTTTAATGCATTAATCGCTAGAGTGGATGTATTAGCCAAGCAGCTGGCGGTTGCCGTCATGAATTTAATGAACCGATTTGGGTATCTGCGTCGATGCCAGGCCATGTATTGAGAGCTAGACTTTTGTCTGCTTCAGCACGCCGGTTGTTTAGTCGGTCTGCAGCACCGTTTAGTGCACGAGTGTCTCCGGTCGGAGATCTCACCCTTAGCCTCGGGGGACTTCGAGTGCCTGCCCTGGTAAGGTTATTTCTGGTTTCACCCTTAGCTTCGGGGGACTTCGAGTGCCCGCCCTAGTAAGGTTAATTTCCGAGTTCTATCTTTCGCCGTAGGCGCTAAGTGCTAGATCTAGCAGAAAAAACGCAGCCAGCAGTGCCAGGAAGGACGCAGACGATTTTGGAGTGAGGACGCCGTTTCTAAGCAGGAAGAGGAAGGACGCAGATCCGCGCACAAGATAGATCCAAATTTCTGGAGATCAGAGATCCGGGCGCATATTTGCGTATCCGTCCCGTAGGCTGCGTATCCTGAGGGTAGCACTAGATCCAAATTTTGGGAGATTGCGCATCCGAGGAGATATCGCGCATCCAAACTTGAGAGATCCGAAGAGAGAACATCATATCCAGCCTTTGAGGTCATAGACCAGGAGATATCGATGATCTAGCATAGATCCAAGAGCTTTCAGCACAGAGATCTAGCCTTGAGGGACGCAGATCTGAAGAGATAGTAGTAGATCCAGCCTTGTATGACTCAGATCCAGCAGATCTGGGCAGAGAGGACGCAGATCCAGTCAGGGAGGACGCAGATCTGATGAGTAGGGTCTTTATGTGGGGTTCTGGCAGCATTTTTCAGTGTTTTCAGCCTTGAGGAGTTGGTCATCTCATCTGGAGGATTTGTGGGTAGATCCAGCCCTTTTGCCAGCATATTTCTTGAGCTTCTGAGCTATTCCTGAAGGCACAGCGTTTTTGTAGGAGGAGGGTTTCTGGGGGCGATTTTCGGAGGTGGTCCGTTTGGTAAATGGTTTCTGGGTTTTGTCCGGAGCAGTGAGTATAGATGATCTGTAGATTTTTAGCTCATTCCGGCAAGGGGATCAGCCCCTAGCTTCAGTTTCTTCCAGCAGCTGGGATGCAGTTTCTGTAGCAACCATTTCCTAATTTTCTGAGAGGATTCTGTACTTGCCTTGAGCAAGGATAGGTGCACTCATTCTGATTTTCTTGTACTCCTCTCTATGTACTTTCAGATTAATAAAATGGCTCAGTTTTCTGGCATTCTATGTGTATTTATTCCATGATCTGGTTTCAGCATGGTATTTTCTATATCTGTCTGGCAATTTCCTGTTTATTACTGGTTATTTCCCTTTGGGGATATTACATTATCTAGGCTACCTCTTAATATAGGGAGATAAACCTCTATCCAACCCCCCTCTTAATGTAGGGAGATTTAACTTCTTCTTTAGGTGTTGGAGAATCTTTCATGGCTTCCATCCTTTTCATCATACTTATTAGCTTCTCATCTTCATGATGTATTTGCACAACTTTAGTTAGCAAGTACAACCAAAACTATAAAAGCATAAAGTTAGCCATATTAGAGTTATGAAAGCATTTTCAACTTTATACATATCACTGCCCAGACAAGAGACATATACTCCAACTTTTGTTAGGGACTTTTATCATAAACCCTAGAATATTTCACAATGTCTTTCATTTTATCTAGGGTTTCAATGTTTCTTTGAAAGGTACAATATACCTTGCTACAACATTTAGTAAACCCTAGAACCAATATAGATCTACAAGATATCTAACAACCTTTAGAATTCACATGTTAGACTTTCCACTAGGGATTTATACAAATCCTAGATTTCCATATAAAAGAGTCAATCAAGATTAACCACAACTTAGACATGATCAACTTTCACTAGAGTTAGATGCATACCCTAGATTTCAAATCAATTATCAAAACATATCATGAAGAGATTCTACTAGGGTTTAATGTACATCCTAGAATTCAATAAATACAACATAAGTAACTTCCACTAGGATTCGATGTAAACCTTAGATTTTCATATATAAATTCTCAGCACATATTATATAGATTCAAATAAGCATACATACTAGAGAATTTAATCATTACTAGGATTTATTTATAGACCCTAGACTTTTCAATCATCATCTTAGATCTTTCAAACTTTGACTAAGGTTTGTTTCCAAACCCTAGATTCTTAGGACCATTAGAAAACCAGTCAACACACATATCTAGGAGATCATCATTATAAGCACATCATATGCTAGTCAACATTAATACATTAGACATGTATTGTCCTAGACTAGGCTAGGGATTCAATCAAGAGAACATATACCTAGGATTTCCTAGGACTTTCCATAACAAGGGTTTTACCTGTAGACCTAACCAAAACCTAGGATTTCGGTTCATTGTCAAAGAAAACCCTTATTATATCAAACTTCAAAGGTCCGAGATTTTGAACAAAATCACTTCAACTCTAGCAAGTTTATAGTTTCTATGATCATATCAAAATCCAAAACACGACATTATCAATACATTAATCAGAATAGCAATTTCTTCATAAATATCCCTAAATAGGTTTAGGGTTTCACATATCATCAACATGCCCTTAGGTTAGGCTTTTTCTAGAGCACCTCCTTAAGGTTCTATTTATACAAGCAATAAGAGGTGTATAAGGTGGGTAGATGATGAATCATTCAAACAAGAATCCTTTTAGGATTCAGTAGGGCTAGACATAACAACAATTAGTAACACATAAATGGATATTTCAAAGAGAGTATCAAGACTATATATTTTCAATACATACCTTTGATTCTTTGACCAGCCTTTTGCCTTGTGTGGTCTCCTTATTTGATCCTGGAAGCCTTCTCCATGATTTTTGAATATTCAGTAAATAGATTCCTAGACAAGGAATAGAGGTAGACAAGTGATTATTATTTAATATAATCAAAATTTGAAATAAGTATATGAAGACAAATAGAGGGAATGATATACTTATATTGAGGAGTTGTTGTGGGCTCCCTCCCAAGCTTGAGGGGAAACCTAAAACTTATAAACAAAGAAATACATATCCAAGAAGATGTTAAACCTATACTACATAAAATTTACAAATGAAACATAAGATGGAAGGGGCTTAGTAGTGCAAGTCCCTAAGTTCTTCTTCAGTCTTTGCTTTCTTGGGGGATGATGTTTCTTCAACCATGTTTGCATGATCTCTATCTCTTTTCCTACTCCTAGGGTTGTTAGAACAATTACACCTATAGTGTCCCATCTTGTGACAATGATAGCACTCGATCTTGGACATGTCAACCTTCTTCTTTGGCCCTTTCTTTTTGAATCTTCCTTTATGATAAGCAACATAAGCATTTGATACTTCTTCATTGTTGGTTACCATGGAGACTCTTAATTCTTCTTGAATGCATGTTGTCCATAGCTCTTCAAAGGTGGGTGTTTCTTTCCAGTTGTTGAGAGCTGAAGCAAAGGAACCCCAAGAAGATGATAGTCCCAGAATGGCTATAATCACTAGTTCTTTATCTGGTACTATTTCATCAATGGCAAGAAGCTCATCCCTTGTCCTTGCTATCTTTACAAAGAAAGAGGAAACGATATCCTCCTTTGTCATCTTAGTAGTTCTTAGTTCATTCTTCAGGCTTGCCACTCTTCCAATATTCTTGATGGTGAATAATTTTGACAAAGCCTCATACATTTCTTGAGCATGATCAATATTTGCTATGAAGGGGACAAGATTGTCCTTTATGCCTTCAACCAACAAAGCCATAGCTACTAGTTCCAATTCTCTGTACTTCACCTTATCAGCATCACTTGATTCTTCTGTAGGTCTTTTCACTTTTCCTTTGACTAAATCTAAGACCTTGTTCTTTTCAAGGATGATGTCAATCCTTTTCTTCCAAGACCTGTACTTTGCAACTCCTTCAAGCTTGTTTTCTCCCTTGATAGTGTTAGACATCTTTGAAGATAGTGGAGACTCCTTTCCTCTAGTGAACTTCTTATGACTTCCTTGATCAAGTCCTCGAGACTGCCTTTTTCCTTCTTTTTTCACCAAAGCTCTGATACCATTTTAGAGAATCACAAAGGCAGAAAGATCCTCTTGTTCTTGATTATTTACTTGTGATCTTCTTTAGTTATTATTATGTTCTTCTTATCTTTCTTCCTATGAGTTCATCAAGCAAATATCAAAGCAAATAGACATAGATCAAGGACACCAGATGTAGGTTAGCAGCCAAGGCAAAACCCTCCTTGAGGGGAAAACCCAGTCAGTAATTCTTCCTTCAATAGTAATGCTTGAGACTCTAGACCTTGACCCGAACTTCCTCCACACCAAGTCAACGTTCCTTGTGATACTTCTTGAATATGACAACAACAACAGTAGCAACATTGTGATGACCTGGAACTTCAACCTTGCTTCTTGAGACTTCGATCTTGAGGTAGAGACTTCGATATAGCTTCAAAGACTTAGATTTAGGCCGATTACAACTTCTCCAAGTAGCAGCAGTTAGCAAAACAAACTTCGACTTCCTCTTCTCTTGGCATCAACACCTTGGCAACAACTGGGGCAACAACTGTTGCAGCAAAACTTTGAGTACTTTGATCTCCAAAACTATAGCTCCAAATGCAGATAGAGTAGTGCCAAAATTTCTATTTTCTTCAACTCTATAAGTGTGCCCAAAACCGAATCCAGAAAATTCTTTTCCAAAATTTCACGTTGCAGCTTCCTGATCAAATTTCTGAGTTGCAGTGAGATAGTTCCAAGTGAGTTCGATTCCACTTTATATATAAGCTTCTGGTGGGTTCAAATTATTGGATTTGAGGCTGACTTGGTGTGGAGGCTTCATAAATCATATTTTACTCAATACTTGATCTATTTGCATGATTTAAAAGCCCAATATGGATCAATTTAAATATGCAATAAGCCTATAGATTGAGAATAAAACCTAGAAGTCCACAATAGGGACTTTGACCTAAAATAAATATGACCCAAGCATGAAACACATGCTTTAATGAGACATTTAATAATAATATAAAATTCTTTTCTTTATTCTTTTGACAAGTACAATAAGTATTGACTCAAGTACCTAGTTACATTTTTCAACAATTTTAACTTTGGAGGACATGACAAAAAAGGTTAAACATGAAAATATCTTTTGAGGTCTTTGCAGAGGGGATGATGACTCGGGAAGATCATCATGCTCATGAATGGATCTTGATACTATTTTTTGAGGATATGTAAGTTTTCAACGTAGTTCTCACTTTTGTATGCACCTTAAAATTCTGAAAAGATTAGTAACCAAATTTGAGGATTGAGTTGCAGTCCCTGAAGATTTATCTATCTTTCTATAATGCCCGTTGAAAAACTCACTTTTGTAATATGGCAACATATCATCTACTTGTTCAGAAGTTTGATAAAAAAATTGGAGCCCAAGCTAATAACTTATAGGGCATGAACGGCTATGCCATCTATGGTAAGGGCCTTTGAGAAACACTATTTGATCCTCCAATGGATACTCCAAAAAGCAATCTGGAGAGTGGGTTTTGCACGAGTTAATGACATCTTTCAGGGAACTGAGACAATTGTTAAGGTAGGATGAACATGTGCAATCCAGATGCTCGAATTTGGTGCATGGTAGATTAGTTTTGACTTATAAATGCAATGCAAGGAAAGTCCTTTCAATTAGCAACTTCTTGTACAAACTGTCTTGCATGTGACCAAATGAGTGAAAACAGGTGTTTCAGCTTTCAAATGACCATCAATATTTGTTATTTAGTTTGAGTATTTGCAAACGACATGGACATTAGCACTGACTGTGAAGAGTGAACACCAATGATAAGCTCTTTTGCGGGAGGTTGGGAAGGACTTGCAGTGCAAGCATGAGATGGATTCCTGCAGTTTCCTGACAGCTATTTGCTATCTGGTATTCCTTAGTGTCATAGCTTCTCTCTCTGCCTTCTTTCTCATGGCTTATTTTACTTCATTGTCAACAGTTTATCCATTTTGGGGTTAACTCCACTTTATTTGGTACTACATCATTTGCCTTTTTTGTTTTAATAGGGAGTAGATGTCTTAGGAGATCTTTATTTTACTAATATTACTTGCTGAACTTTCAAATCCCATGACCTCTTTTCCTCATTAGTGGAAATTATTGTAATTTTATTTCATTTCTATGATTGTTGCTTTTTGTGAATGTAGTTGACCCTTTATTTGACAGCAGAATATGATCTTTGATGAACTCTCACACCAAAATATAATCTAGGGTGTTTCCCAAAGGCTCGAGTACTTTTTGGCATGATGTTCACATGATCGAAATGAGTTCTAATAACAAAATATGATCTGAGAAGGCTCAGATGTCAAAATATGATCCGCTTATCATTAAATGAATCCATTCCTAGCTTATGTAAATTCTTTTATTGATCCCCTGATAAAAAAGTGAATTTCAAGACAATGGGAGTCATTCAACTTTAATGATGGGGACCTATGGCAAGATAAGAAGCACACGAAAATAGAACAGTCTGAAATCAATTCATGCGACAATCTCCTGCAAAAAACAAACCTTTGTTGGACATACATAACATGTTTTATTATATATGTTTATCCTTATATGAAGAATGCAAGCTGATCTTTGGTTAGGCAGCCATACAACAAAGTGCATGTGAAAGAATAAAATATTTGGTGCATCAATATCTTCTTCATCTCATTTTAAAAGTTGTTGTTGGGATTGAGTTTGAAATTTCAATATTTGGATTATTATATAATGTTATTTTTTTTCGAAGGAACGGTTAGAGGATTTTTATTAAAAACAAAATCTGGTTTTGGGGCCAAAACCTTTACATAGTTCATCCGGTTCCATCATAATCCTACTTTCTGATGTCCAGTATATTTGCAACCTATTCTCGTGGCATTTTTTTTTGATAATTCTAAATAGATCCCTATTGTATACCCTGTAGTAGATGCCTAGATACGAACATAATTTTCACAACATAAGAAACTGAAATTTAAGTGAAAACTACCAAAAACTTGCTGCCAAAGGCACATCTTTAGAATTTCCTTTGCTGTTCTGGAGCCTGGACCAGCTTTCCTCTTTTTGGAACTGCATCTTCAGCAAAATCGTCTTCCGTTGGAACTAGTTGAAGCCCTGCAACATGCTAGAAATGTAGCGAGCAAGGTCTTCTGGCTTGTGCCTTAGCTAGTGAAGACCTCGAAGTGTCCATCTATCAATATGAGTGCAAGATCATGAGTTAGACTTCAGTTAGGATGAGTTATTTCTAGTTTATTGGAATAATCATCAAGTTAGCATGCGTAGAGTTGGAGTTTCAGTTAAGTGGAGTCTTCATTAGTTTGACTACAGAACGAGGCAAAAATTACAAGTTCAGTGAGAGCGAGTTAGTCTTCAGTCTTGATTGAAGGAAGGACGAGTTAAGAACTCCGGAGTTGATTGGAGAGAGAAAGAGCGTCATTCTCAATTAACTTGTCAATCATAACTCAAGTTCTAAATTTGAATTGGGTCTCCTTGCATGTTCGAATTGGGTCTATAAAGAGGAGGACGAAGGCACAAGAGAATTCATAGTTTTGTGCACAAGGTTTGTGAGACAAGACAACTCACTAGTTTGTGAGAGAGTCTTTGATTGTGGGGAGCGTAGAACTTGTGTCCTAAGAAATATGAGATTAAGTGCGCTAGAAAATAGGAGATTGATTGTGTGCAGGGCTGAGGAGTTAGGTTCCTAAGAAATAGGAGGCAGGAAATGTGCAACGAAATGGGGATTTTCCCTATAACATAAGAGTTGATCTGCACTAGAGAATAGGGGCTCATGTGCGCTAGGAAATAGGGACCTAGTGCGCAAGGATTAAGGAGCCTCTAGTGTGCAAATATTAGGAGAAGAAGAGCAAGTTTTGCAGAGCAAGTCAAGGAGGCAACAAAGGAACAATTGCAATCTAGTTGCTAGAGGGCCGAGATCAAGCAATGATCAAGACAAGCCGAGATCAATTGTATCAGCTGAGATTTATGAGAAGAATCATAATGCTTTCTCAAAGACAGATTGCTTTGTAATAGATCCAATTGCTCAAGAACAATCAATAAAATACCACATCATGGAAGCAAGTTTTCCTTGTTGGGTTTCTTGATAAAATAAGTGTGTCAATTTGTGTGATGTGTTTTTATATCTCTGGTGTTTTTATTCCGCTACTTGAATTGTTAATAAACTCTGTATCTTGGTGAAAGTAAACTAGTTTTCAATTATTGATCTAAGTAGTTGCAAAGTTTCATGGAAATTTAACACAACGAACAGATCCTCCATCCCTGCCATTTTGTAGTGAATGGATGCTATCTCAGACCTCATTTCATTCTAAAGACGATCATTTTTTATTTGCATTAACTCAAGTTTGGAATTGGTTAGCAACTGAAAAGAATTGTGAGCCTTTTCTTTAGCTTCTCTTCTTTGCTTGAAGGCGAGTTGCATGCCTTCCATAGCTTCAAGGACTGTATCCAAAATTACATTGATGTCAACAGATTCAAAATCATGGGAAGAGGAGTCCACGTTCGCCATGATAGAGTTACCCAATGTCAACACCAATTTTAGAGAGTTAACTTTGTTTACCACTGTGTTTCTAGAGCCAAACCATGCAATGTTTAGAGCCCGAAGAAGGATATATATATATATATATATATATATATATATATATATATATATATATATATTCGATGAACGCAGAACTGAGGTTTCCCAATGCCAAAACTATGAGAACCACCATTACTTCTGCTATTTTTCCCTATCTGCATTGAATGCGGGACTACGATCTCCATGATAATTCAGCTTCAGAATCCTTGCTAAAAAACCACTTGCTACAAAGAAGTTATGTTAATGGCCCTGACATGAGGCAAATTGAATATCTCATTCTTGTTCGACTGATTAATCGAGACCCAACACTGAACGAAGGATACACACGGCAGCGAAAGGAAGAGGGTGCAAGCCAAGTATTATTGCTAAATTGATAGGAGTACGCCATGGGAGGCAATCAAGGCCTATCAGTAATTAATGGCCGCCAAACCTTAGAGGCCATTGAATCTAAGACTTTTATTCTCCAATGATTTATTTGCTCCACAAAATACTCAACTTTCCTTCTTATTAAATGTTCATAAATGTGATTTAACAATCCCTCTTTGCTATGTGGAAACATCATGGCAATGGGGTGTTTAATTGGAATTTGTTATTCAACTCTATGATCCCTCGAGTCAACCTTGTTCCCTTGTTTGCTAATGTATCTGCCATGGAACTTAAATTTCTTAAAACATGGAAGAGATCAACCTGCTCAAATTGTTGAAGTTGAAGAAGGATCCTAAGCTCCATGGGAGAATGGATGGATTTAGCGTGATGTTTGGCCTCCCATACTCGTCAAATCACTATCATTGAATCCCCAAATATCATAATTCTCTCAATATTTTTTTCAATGGCTAGTTTTAAACCTTACCAAAGAACGAGAAACTCTACTTGGTTGTTAGTTGCTGTTCCCAGTCCCCATGCTTATTGTCTCTCGATTTTTCCATCGGGGCCAATAGTCACCCCTCTTGCACCTGTCACCCTTTATTATATAAGTCATTTGTTATGGTACTTTTAAGTCAAAATTTTGAGCCATGGAACTGCAGGGCTCATTTTAGTGCGAAATCCTATTTTAGTGGTTTGGGTCCTAAAACTTTTTGATTTGTTTTGGACATTAAATAACTATTTTTTGAGCTTAAAACTTTGTTAATGAAGTTTATGGTTCGCCGATATGATCCAGACTTGTGCAGGAATGTAATAGAATCAGTGTTATTAGAACCATACCGAAACCAGTGGAACCGATCGTGTTTGGCCTAAAACCGGTCCGAACCGGAATTGGTCGGTTCTGTAACGGAACTGGTCGGTTTTTTTTTGTTTGTCCCTTCTGAGGTCAGCGTAAAAAAATTTCCTTTTTTTGATTTTTTCAATTGGTTGGCCCGCATCTAATTCTCCCCTAGGCCAACCTAATATTCAAGCCTATGGTCCTATTATTGCTATGCATTTCATGGTAATGTTAAATTCTTAAAGTAAAAGTGACATTCTTCTTAATCTTTCATTTCCATCCTTTTACTTAAATTTTTAGCATTACCATGAAATGACTCGGGATGTTTGAGAGTGGTTCCAACCTCATTGGATTTCACATGGAGAAAGTAATCTTTCATTTCCATCCTTTTACTTAAATTTTTAGCATTACCATGAAATGACTCGGGATGTTTGAGAGTGGTTCCAACCTCATTGGATTTCATACGGAGAAAGTAGAATTTTAGATTTCACTCAAAATCTAGCAGACTTAACAAATTTTCAGGATATCAGAATGCGGGGATTGCAACATTTACATTGGATTTTGTCATGTACGAGGGTAAATAATTAGTATTTAATAAAGAGCACCAATCCGTCTATGTACTTAGATGTTAGTGGCAATGGTAGTCAAACTCCTCTATCATGACTCTACTAAAAATGTACCCATCACTAAAACAAACTCTTGACTTGACATGTTATGTTTTTCCTATCAGGATGATGATTCTGATGACGACATTGAAAATTAGCACTTATAGGTTGTAGCTGTAGTATTGTAGACTGTAGTGTCATAGTATCATGTTATTTTGGACTATAAAGGCCTTTTAGAGCTTGCTGCTTGATGTTTTTTGGTTCAACGATGTTTTGCACTAAGTGTTATTTTGGTTATATGCACTATTACTTGCTATATACATGAGAAATTTTTGCATATTTGTGTATAAATGGTTTGGACTCATATGGATGCACATGAATATATATGTTTTTCTTTAAAATATGAATATTTTATGTGTTTTTGGTAAACCATTTTTTTTTTCTTTCTTTCTGTTTTTTTACCAGTTTTAGTCCGGTTTCGACGGGTTCTCGGTCCACAAGGTTTTTCGTTTCGATCATAGTATCATGTTATTTTGGACTATATATGTTTTTCTTTAAAATATGAATATTTTATATGTTTTTGGTAAACCATTTTTTTTTCTTTCTTTCTGTTTTTTTACCGGTTTTAGTCCGGTTTCGACGGGTTCTCGGTCCACAAGGTTTTTCGTTTCGATCATAGTATCATGTTATTTTGGACTATAAAGGCCTTTTAGAGCTTGCTGCTTGATGTTTTTTGGTTCAACGATGTTTTGCACTAAGTGTTATTTTGGTTATATGCACTATTACTTGCTATATACATGAGAAATTTTTGCATATTTGTGTATAAATGGTTTGGACTCATATGGATGCACATGAATATATATGTTTTTCTTTAAAATATGAATATTTTATGTGTTTTTGGTAAACCATTTTTTTTTCTTTCTTTCTGTTTTTTTGTCGGTTTTAGTCCGGTTTCGACGGGTTCTCGGTCCACAAGGTTTTTCGTTTCGATCACCGGTTCAGTTCTGATAACATTGAATAAAATACATATATAAACATAAACACAAAGACACCACAGAAATAAAACTTCATTTCATTAATATCAAAAACTGAAATATGCTTACATACAAAATGGAAATAAACTAGCTCAAGCGATGGTAGCTTATCTATGAGAAGAGATGTGGCGGCTACATGTCTCTGAACTATGTTACAATGAGGCTCAAGGGCCTTTTTATTATTGAACAATAAGGGAAAACCATAAACAACCAAAACCCTAACCCCAGGAGATGGAACGCCAAGAGTTTGTGGCCCCCTTGGGGTTAGTTGGGCAACCAACTTCCCGGGGTCGTAACTTGGTCATATTATCTCCATTTGGCGCGTACGATACCTTGTTGGAAAGATCTCTGTGAGTACTATAGTAGTTTTTGCTATGAGCATGCTGTGGACCTCAAAAAAACATCGTTTAGGGGGTCAAAACTGCTCCATAAGTTTAGAACCCGAAAAATTGCTAAAAATAGTAAATGCTGTTATAAACAAGGAAACTGGTGAAACCGACTGGAGGTCTAGGTGGAATTGGTCGGTGGCCACCAATATCCACCTAGATCAGTCCTCCCTCCTTAGGAAACAATGGTCCCCATTGCATGCAGAGCCTCCATGAGGTGAGGAAATTTTTGTTGAACGTGGTCCTTGGTGAACCACTTGCCCTGGTGAAGGAGTTGGCTTGCTTTGACAACTCGATATAGCTGGATCCTCTGTTGGCGGGTGATCTTGATCTGCGTGTTCATGATCCGATCAATTGTGGCCTATTCCATGCAGTCTGGGTTTAACTCCATTTGTGTGAATTGTTTTGCAATTTCGGATGTGTCCAATAATGGTGGAACATATGGCTGAAGGCAGTCCACATTGAATACTGGGTGCAGACCAAGGAATGATGGAATGCTGAGCTCGAAGGCAATGTCCCTTACAACCTTAGTGATGGTGTATGACCCATATCGGAGTGAGCAAAGCTTGCAGTGGGGCCCAACGAGGTGATCCTTTTGTAAATATAGCCAAACTTTGTCGCCCACCTGGAACTTGTGTGGCACCTGATGCTGATCATGTCGCTGCTTGTACTTTAGCATTGGATCTATCCAATATGTCATGGACCTATTGGCGGATGTGTTGAATGCGCTCAATGAAGTTGTTCGCCCTGTCAGCTTCGGACTAGACATGAGTCGAATCTACTTGAGTAGCTGCAAATGGTATGGCCACATCAATGGGACATAGTGATTGAAAGCCCAACCTCACCTGAAAGGGCAGTAGCCAGTGGAGCTATGGAGAGATCTGTTGTAGCTGTGTTGGACATAGGGGTGGCTTTAATCCCATGTGCGTTGATGCTTTGAGTTGTACATGCGCAGAATGTGTACGATCATCTTGTTGACGACCTCTGTTTGACCATCAATTTGGGGGTGGAAAGCTATGGACTTAGTGAGCTTGGTATCCAACATCGACCAGAGACTTGACCAAAATGTACTTAGGAACCTGCTGTCTCGATTTGAGATAATGGACTGTGGGATCCCAAAGTGTACCCACACTCGTTCAAAGAAGAGCTTAGCAATGGCTTCTGTTGTGATACTCTTCTTGCAGGCCGCCAGAATGGCCATCTTAGAGAATCTGTCGACGACCACAAAAACACAGTCATTGCCATGCTTGGTAGAAGGAAGGCCCGACATGTAATCCATGGAGATGGATTCCCAAGGTCGACTAGGAGTAGGCAGTGGAGTATATAGGCCTTGCTTCTTGATGGTTGGTTTGGCAATGGCGCAGGCAGTGCAGGATCTGATGTACTTCCCAACATGCTGTCGAAGGTTCAACTAATAGATATACTTCTGTAGCACTGCCATTGTTTTCTCTACCTCGAAATGTCCAATGACCCGACTATAGTGTGCTTCCCAAATCATCTTGGCACACTCGCTTGAAGGAACACAAAGGTGTCCCAGGTGGCATAACAATGCATCCTGGAGGTTTGCTTGCCTTCCAGGAATGTCTTGTGAAATTTTCAATCTGAAATACTATTGTAGTGATTGATTTATTTCGCCTACTTATTTATGATAAGTTATTTACAGATGCTTCAGTAAATTCTAAAATAAACAGAACTACAACATTCACTTAATAAAAAATAGAAGAACAAGTAGAACACATATAACACAATAGAAACAATCACATAAACATAGTTATTTTGGACAATTGTCCCCGGAAAAACACAATGTGGGAAAACCAATGTAGTATATGAGGGTTTATATTATTCTTTAGCAGTAGCAAAATCTTTTACAGAAAATATGACGAGCTGATGTCTGGCATACACCTGAGATAATTTTTCCAAACACGTCGGAAGAATTTCTGACACACTGGAGGCACCCTTCCTCCCTTTGCGTGGCCTTCTACGCTAGACTGCATCACTTTGCGTGGAGGGCCAATGCTACTGCTCAGCGCTACTCTTTCTGCGTTCTCCTTTTGCCTTCTTCTCGTTCTGCTGACTTCCCCTTCCTCCTTCTGCGTCTGCAACCCTACCTCTACAACCTCACCCTCTGAAATCGAATTCTCTTACTTTAAAATTGATTTCCTTTGGGTACTAAGAGTGTGCCCGACTTGCTTTCCAAATGACCCTCAAACCTTCTCTTATAGCCTTCTCGCTAATGAATCAACGACCCAGATTATATCTTTAATCAATGGCTTAGATTAAAAGATGACTTGATCTTCATTTTCTAGAAGATTCACACTTTGCTTTATTAATACCCTTTAAATATATAATTTCCCTAAGTTTAGACTTAGGGATCACTTTAAAATAATTAATTATTTTAATAAAGCATGATCCAAGTGGAATTTCCACAAACGATTTCTGGGTTCTCTGGAATACTAATGTCAAAGCCTCTTTCCAAAATATGAGACTTGGAACACTTTCCAATGCTACAAAATTAACACTCCCTCTTAGCGAGGAAAGTGTTCAAGCAAGGTACCAACTGTATCTTCTTTGACCTGAAGCATCTGCTGCGTTGCTGATGTCTTGGCTGCTATCGCTCATCTCTGCGCTGCTGCCTGTGACACCACCTCTGCCACTGCCTCCTCCATACTACAACTCCCTCTGAATTTGAATTCCACCCATTCCTCTACTGGAATGGGTTCTCGACCATCCCCATCTTTTCCCTGAAGTAAGTAAACCTAATCTTACCTAGAGCCTTTGTGAGGACATCTGCCACCTGTTCTCCTGTAGGAATGTACTTCAATTGTACAACTCCTCGTTGGACATAGTCTTTGATGAAGTGGCACCTAATGTCAATGTGCTTCGACTGGTCATGAAACACAGGATTCTCAGAGAACTTGATGCAACTCTGATTATCACACAGAATTCTAATCGGTTCCATCCTCTTCTTGAGCAAGTTCATGAGCAACTTATGAAGCCATATGGCCTCACACGAAGCTGTGATTGCTACCATATATTCAGCCTCGACTGAGCTCAGTGCCACAGATTTCTGTTTCCTACTGCACTAGGAAGTCATTCTTGATCCGAGACTGAAACAGTACCCATTGGTACTTTTCCGATCCACTAGGCTTCCAACCCAATCTACGTTAGTGAACCCACTCAACTAGATTTCATTGCCCTTGGTGTACTTCAACCCATACTCAACTGTCCCCTTTAAGTAACTGAGAACATGTTTGGCTGCTGCCTTGTGAGCCCTCCTTGGTTATACCATGAACTGACTGAAGGTATTCACTGCATAATAGATGTCTGGTCTAGTGTTGACCAGGTACACCAATGATCCTATGTGCTGCCTATACAAGGTAGGGTCAGCCTCATGATCCTCGGACGTGTCGATCTTCTTCCAGTTTGTAAGCATTGGTGTAGCCATGGGTCTGCAGTACTCCATCTGAAACCTCTTCAGGATCTCTGTAGCATATCTTCCTTGCCCAAGGAAGATTTCTCTCTTCTGCTGCCAGACCTCCAAACCAAGAAAATAATGCATCTGCCCCAGATCCTTCATGTCAAATTCGATAGCTAGATTCTTCTTGCAGTCTTTGATAAGCTTAGGTGATCCAGTGAAGAATAGATCATCTACATGTAATACCATAATTAGCGGCTCATCCCCTACTCTTAGATAGTAGAGGTTGGGATCTGTGTCACTCTTGACAAATCCCATTTTCTGCATGTAGCTATCAATTCACCAATACCATGCTCTAGGGGCTTGCTTTAGTCTGTACAAGGCTTTCTTAAGTCTGCATACATGAGTCTTCTGCTCATGTGTTTCAAAGCCCTCTGGCTGTTCTATGTACACTTCCTCTTCGATCACCCCATTCAAGAACGCTGTCTTGACATCCATCTGGTGAATTTCCCATCCCATATGCGCTGCAAGAGAGATGACGAATTTGATTGAAGTGTATCGAGCTACAAGGGCGAAGGTTACTTCATAATCGATCTCTTCCTTCTATGCATACCCCTTAGCCACAAACCTAGCTTTGAACTTATCTATGCTGCCATCTGCAACATACTTGATCTTGTAGATCCACCTTGATCCTACAACCGATCTGTTCTGAGGTCTAGGGACTACTTCCCACACATCGTTTGTCATGATGGAGCTGTACTCCACCATAGCATCTACCCACACTTGATGTTGAGCTGCCTTTCGAAAACTAGAGGGTTCTCCGACCTGTGCTACTAGTGCCTAGTACCTGTCAAGTTGCCTGCGTACCCTCTTTTCATATCTAGGGGCTCCAGTAGATTCCTCTGCATCCCTCAGAGTCTGTTGGAGCTCTATGCTTGTTCTTCCACTGGCGGTGGGTGGATTTACCTTCTCTCCTGCTTGCTCTTCTTTGGAAGAACATTCCTCATAATCCATGTGCCGCAGAGAGGCACTCGAGCTATCCTCTGTAGGCCGCTGTGGATGTACTAGCGGATCCTCCTCAGACTGCGTATCTGTAGCCATTATCCGGGATCTCTTGAAGGCTCTCTCCTCCTTGAATTTCACGTCCCACCTTACTACGATCTTCCTGTTTTCAAGAATATAGATGTGATATGCCTTCGCATTTTCACTATATCCCACAAGGTAACCCTTCTCCGCAGTTTGATCTAATTTCTTCCTCTTCTCATCGGGTACGTGGCAATACACTATACTGCCAAATTTCCTGAAGTGGCTCACCTCAGGCTTGCTGCCAGTGAACACACTCTTAGGAGTCACTTTTCCCAATGCTCTATGAGGCACCCTATTCTGCACATACACTACTGTATTGTAGGTTTCTGCCCACAGAAATTTGGGCATGTCTTGATCATACAACATCGCTCTCACAACTTCCACAATGGTCCTATTCTTCCTTTCTGCAACTCCATTATGCTCTGGATTGTATGGAGCTGTCCATTCTCTCTTGATGCCTTCCTTTGCGCAGAATATTGTGAAGTCTGCTGAAAATTTAGAGGGTTGATGATTAATTCAAATTCTCCTTTTGATAATTACTTGTGAGCTTACTTGAGTTACTTATGTCTTTGCTTCTTTAGATTATTTAGTTTTTCATCAAGTCAATTATCAAAATACACGAGACACAAAATTAGGCTCCTAGAGCCAGGGCAAAACCTCTCCCTCTTGGAGAGGAAAACTGACAAGGAAATCTTCTTATATATCTTCAAATGACAAGTACCATGACCAAGACTCAGACCCTTGACCTAGGAATGCCTCCAAGACCTTGTTAATGATTCTTTGACTGCCTTCAATACTGATCCTTCTTTTTTGCACCAACCTGCATTGTCCTGCACCAATACTAGAGAGCTCGGTCTCTGAGTTTATCTTCAAACATTTCTTCTTGCTGATTCAGATATTAGATGCACGATCATTCGAGATCTTCTCCTTCATTTTTCATACACTAGAAACTTTGTAGAACCTTTCATAGATTTACCTTCCTCCTTTTTCCCATACTGTAATAACCCTTAAACTTCACATCACAATATGATCATCAACCTTAATTCTTTGCATAACATGACATCTGTATAGAACACATACCTTAGGTATATATAACTATATTCATTACAGGTTTGACCATACTCCATTTGACCGCAACCCCTTCATTCTGATCCGCATCCTCTGCTTCAGAGTGCTTCACAACAAATCCACACCATATTTCATTATAGATCCGCACCATACTTGATTACAATGAACACTGCAACACACTTTAATCCTTTCTGAAATCCGCATCAACCACAGATGTATCCACAATCTGTTTCAGAGCAATCCGCACCTTAAACTCTGTGAAAACCTCAGAGGAATCCTCACCTTAAAACTCTGTGAAAACCTCGAAAGAATCCACAAAACTCTGTGTTTTCTACGCAGCACATGTAGGGGTATATATAGTTGTTCCTGCCAGTTAATAAGTGGACCTGTATCACTGCTTGTAGGTCGACTGTACTTGCTGTTTGAAGGCCAACTTGGAGAGCATCTAATCCAGAGTTAATGAGGGTATCTTTGAGCATTATCCAGAAGACATTTCTTCATGGTATCATGACAAGATCTTGGAGCATATTTTGATGACTAGATTCTTCATGTACATGACTCTTAATTACATTTATACGTAGAAGACAATTCCTAATAGACATGAAGAAGAAGTCTATTGACTTATAATAAAATCTTTCTCATGAAACCCATGAAGCAATTCTAACAAAAATACATTTTATTATCTTTGTCTTCTTCTTTACATAAATACATAATCCATAGTCGATATGAAGACCGGTCCTAGTTACACTTTTCAACAAAGTCTTTATCAATATACTCTCCACCATTATCTAATTGCAACTTCTTGATCCACTTTCCTGTTAAATTTTCTACCAAAGCCTTGAATTCTTTGAATTGCTCAAAGACTTCATCTTTGGTCTTGAGAAAGTAGATCCATGTCTTCCGGGAATGGTCATCAATAAAGGTGACAAAATACTTTGCACCACTGAGAGCATTCGTGGACATTGGTCTGCAAATAGCTGAGTGTATCAAATCCAACACACTCTTGGACCTACTGCTGCTTCTTGGAAATGCTGCCTTGTCATACTTCCCTAGTACGCACCCCCTGCAAACGTCATCTTTCCTTGTGCTCAGTTCTGGAGCTCCCATGACAATCTTTTTGAGGATATTCAAGGCTCTATGATGTAGATGCCCCATTCTTTTGTGCCATAACTCATTCAAATCCCTTTCATCTGTACTGCCTATCAGTGCCATTGGAGACTCGAGCTGTAACTTATACAGTTTATGGCTCCTTACTCCAATTTGTGCCTTTCTTTTCCAACTACGGTGTTTGACATAAACCTTATTTCCAATAAAGTATACATCGTAACCCTTGTTCTGAAGTTGAGACACCGAGAGCAAGTTCATCCCCAATCCCGGTACATGATCCCGGTACATTGGTGGCCCGAAGCTTGTTACCAACTTTCGTTTGAAATATTATGGTTCCTCTTCCAACGAGGGTACACGTGGCCTTGTTTCCCATCGTAATCTGAAAATTCATCTGCTCTTCCTGGTAGCTTGAGAAGCATTCTCGAACTCTCGTCATGTGAGCAGATGCTCCACTATCAATATACCAGAGCCCTGGAGAGGTCGTGCTTGACACACAAGCGAAATCCTCTTCTAGTCTGGATGCCAGAACTGAAATGTCATGATCCCTCTGTTTTTCCATGTGTTCTGGAGGGCTGCGTGAACCATTCTGAGCTGCTGCTGCATCGATGTCGAATCTTAATTCCATTGCAGAACCTCCTCTTCTGTCTTTTGCCTTTTGCCTTTTGCTATGATACCATGTGAAATTTTCAATCTAAAATACTACTGCAGTGATTGATTTGTTACACCTACTTATTTATGATAAGTTATTTACAGATGCTTTAGTAAATTCTGAAATAAACACCGCTGCAACATTCACTTAATCAAAAACAGGAGAACAAATAGAACACATATAACACAATAGAAACAATCACATGAACACAGTTATTTTTGGACAGTTTTCCTCGGAAAAACCCAATGTGGGAAAACCGGTGCAACAGATGAGGGTTTATATTATTCTTCAGAAGTAGCAAAATCTTTTACAGAAAATACGATGAGCAGATGTCTGGTATACACCTGAGATAAATTTTCCGAACACTTCGAAAGAATTTTTGACACACTGGAGGCACCTTTCCTCCCTCTGCGTCACTCTGCGTGGCCTTCTGTGCAGTCACTGCGTTGGACTGTGTCACTCTGCGTGGAGGGCTAGTGCTGTTTCTCAGCGCTGCTCTCTCTGCTTCCTCCTTCTGCTTTCTTCTCGTTCTGATGACTTCCCCTTCCTCCTTCTGCGTCTGCAGCCTCGCCTCTACAACCTCACCCTCTGAAATCGAATTCTCTTACTTCAAAATCGATTTCCTTCGGGTACTAAGAGTGTGCTCGTCTTGCTTTCCAAATGACCCTCAAGCCTTCTCTTATAGTCTTCTCACTGATGAATCAAGGACCCAGATTATATCTTTAATCAATGGCTCAGATTAAAAGATGACTTGATCTTTATTTTCTAGAAGATTCACACTCTGCTTTATTATACCCTTTAATTATTTAATTTCCCTATGTTTAGACTTAGGGACCACTTTAAAATAATTAATTATTTTAATAAAGCATGATTTGAGTGGAATTTCCATAAACGATTTCTGGGTTCTCTAGAACACTGATGTCCAAGCCTCTTCCCAAAAATATGAGACTTGGAACACTTTTCGATGCTACAAAATCAACACGTCTAGTATGTGTTGCTGAATTCTGGATCACTCTTGTAAATATGCGGCCACATCGAAGTCTCGTGGCCACAAGATTCAAACACAGTGGTCAGTGCCATGATAGGCGGTTGGTTGAGGCAGTCTGCAACATTGTTGGTGCCACCCTTATTGTACTTAATGTTCAAATGGAACTGTTGCAGGTATGTGGACCATTTCTGATGGCGATCGTTTTGTAACTTCCTTTGTGTCTGTATGAACTGCAGGGGTTGGTGGTCTGTGTGGATGACCATTTCCTTCCCCAGAATGTAATGCTTCCATTGTCGGCAGACTTGCACATTCAAATACATCTCTTTGTCATAGGTGGGATACTTTCGGACTGTGTCTGAAAGTGTCTCACTATGATATGCCACTGGATGCCCCTGCTGAGTAAGAAATGCACCAATAGCATAGTCGGAGGCATCTGTCTCAATCTCAAATGGTTGCTGCAGGTCTCGTAATGTGAGCATTGGTGCAGAGCAGAGGCGATGCTTCAACTTGGCGAATGCCTTTCATTGGGATTTAGACCAAAAGAACTTTGCTTTCACTCCTCCCTTGGTGACTTGACTTAAAGGCCAAGTGATATGAGAGAACCCCAACATGAATCTGCGGTAGAAGTTGGAAAGACCCAGAAAGTTGCGGAGTTCTGTTAGAGTGGTTGGAGTTGGCCAATCTCGAATGACTTGTATCTTGGCTAGGTCCACATGGACACTTTGCTCATCAATGATGTACCCCAGATATTGAACTTGGGTCATACCAAAAGTGCATTTCTCCAAATTGGCACACAACTTGTGTTGCCGCAGGGTT
This sequence comes from Pinus albicaulis, assembly GCA_034641835.2. Taxonomy (NCBI): domain Eukaryota; kingdom Viridiplantae; phylum Streptophyta; class Pinopsida; order Pinales; family Pinaceae; genus Pinus; species Pinus albicaulis. The sequence continues at coordinate 1,169,133,288 of CM076570.1, forward strand.
TGGAGGACCTGTCGAATATGGTGGAGGTGCTCTTCCCAACTTTGGTTGAAGATCAAAATATCATCTAGATACACCACCATGAATGAGTTGGTGAAGGATCACAAGATGTCGTCCATCATCCTCATGAAGGTTGCGGGGGCATTCATCAACCCGAAAGGCATGACCAACCATTCGAAAAGACCCTCCTTGGATTTGATGGCAGTCTTCCACACATCAGAGGGTTCGGTTGGTACTTGGTGATAAACTGACTTCAAATCAATCTTGCTGAAATATTTGGCCCCCTTGAGCTGGTCTAGAAGGTCATCAATCCGTGGGATTGGATACCTATTCTGGAGAGTGATCTTGTTCAACGCCCAATAGTCAATATAGAGTCTCCAAGTACTGTCCTTCTTTTGTACCAACATGATCAAGCTCCAATAGTGTGATGAACTTGGCCTAATGTGCACTTTCTGCGGTAGCTCATGAATCTGCCTCTTAATTTTATTGTTCTCCAGAATAGAGCATTGATAGATCGATCCATTGGGTAGCGGTGCACCCAGGGTCAGATCGATGGAGTGCTTGACCTGACAGTGTAGAGGTACCCCTATAGGTGAGGTGAAGATATCCCTGTACTCCTCCACGACCTTGTCCATCTATTGCTGCCATGTAGGGAAGCACTGTCTGGAGGTCATGGCCACAGTCTTCTTCTTGCCCAGAGGGCGAATCATAAGGAAAACAAATTTTCCGGTCTGGGAAATGATCTTACTACTTGATTTGTGGTGATCAAAGAGATGACGGTAGGCGGTGCTACCTCTGGTATCCTATACAACTTATTGCCTAAAGTAATAATAACAGTGCGAGGCCTAGACTCATACGCAACATGCCGCTTCCAAAAGTATGGTTGGCCTTATTATACATCACAAACTTCAAGAGGAGCAACATCACACAATACCCTCATCTGTGAAGGGCTTGATGTTGTAGGGGAGTCGACACTGCTGGCTGATGCGAAGATCTCGTCCTTGGTGAAGCCACCCGATGGTGTATGACTGCGGGTGTGATGTGGTCGATAGGCCCAATCTCTTCACGACCTTTGTTGAATTGAGGTTCTTTTGGCTCCTGCTATCGACAATGAATTGCAGCGGAGAACCCTTCACCCACATATGTGAGTGGAAAAGACACTCCCCCTCCTCTGGATCTTCAGGCTCATCCTTCTAGATCTTGGTGGTGGCAACGGTGGCAATGGGCTCCGCATTAATAATCTATTTCCCCTTGTTGGGTTTTGACTCTGAATCAGAACATGCATCTTATTCGGAAGGCTTCAACTCGACCACTAGTGACTGCTTGGCTTGATACTCACTTGTGTTGTGAGTGGGGCTCTTATGGAACTCACACTACTTTCGTGTGTCCTTTTTTGTCTGTGGTGTTTTTCTTTGCTTGCGGCTTCGACGGGTTGCCTTTCCCTTGCTTCGGATTCATAGATCCAAAGTCTTGCTTCTTCTGTTTAAACTTCTGCTCGATCTTGACAACATATTGATATGCGACACTGAGCGAGGAGATGTCCAAGAAATCCATTTTGTCCTGGATGTACTTATGTAAATAGTCGCGGTACTTGAGTACCAAATTCCACTTAGAATCCTTGATACCTAGCTTCATGCGAAGGGCATGAAAACCATATGTGAACTCCGACACATCTTGGTTCCTTCCCTGCCGCAGCATGGTCCACTTTATGTATTTATTTTCATAGCTCCCGACAGGGCAATATTGTTCCTTGATGGCGTCTCGGAAAGAATTCCAAGTGGGTGCGACTGAAAACAGTGAGGATTCCTTCTCGTTCTTTTTGTCATAGTAGGATTCCCACCAGTCTTTGACATGGGGGGCGACTTTGAGGAGTGCAAAAGTAATCTTTTCCTGATTAGAAAAGTCATGAACCGAAAAATAACCTTCTAACAGATTGAACCATCTATCTACGACATATGCATCTATCTGGCCTTCAAATATGGGAATATCAAAATTAACTTGTACCTTAAAAAAGAGTGGCGCCTCCAGAGTGGCTGCTGGAGAATGATGCGTCGCCTGTGGGTAGTCATCAAAGGATCTGGGCAAAGTTATCCATCATTGCGTTCCTTTGTTTCTCGAGGGCTTCCTCGAGCAATATTTTGAAAGGATCTCCTACTCCCTCGTCTTTCTTTTCTTATGCCATGGAAGGCCCAGTTCGAGCCCTAACTCCTTATACCCTGACCTCATTGGGGACATGCAAAGAAAAACAGAGAAAGGGCAGGCTGCTCTGATTCCATTGATCCAGACTTACGTAGGAACGCAATAGAATACAAATATAAGCATAAACATAGAGATGCAGTAGAAATAAAACTTCTTTTCATTAATATCAAATAATTGAAATATGCTTACATACAGAATGGAAATAAACTTGCTCAGGTGATGGTAACTTATCTCTGAGAAGAGATGTGGCGGCTACATGCCTCTGAATTATGTTACAATGAGGCTCAAAGGCCTTTTTATTATTGAACAAGGAGGGAAAAACCTAAACAACCAAAATCTTAACCCTAGGAGATGGAATGCCAAGAGTTTATGGGCCTCGTTGGGGTTAATTGGGCAGCGAACTTCTCGAGGTTGTAACTTGGTCATATTATCTCTGTTTGGCGCGTACGATATCTCGTTGGAAAATCCTCTTCGAGTACTACATGATTTGCCACAGGCCGATAAAAGCTTTGTTAAATTTAGATAACCATGGTATGTTTTATGCTTAATGCAGTTTTACTTCAATCTTTCTTATAAGTCCAATTCAATTTAGCAATCACATAAACATGAAAGTAAAATGCTGATAGAACATAATAGATCAATAGAAGACAAGCCAAATAATGTATAAGAATTTGTAATTCTTCTTGTCCAACAAATGAATAGATAAATGTTTGTTACAACGGTGAACAGGATGCCCCAGCCAGCAAAGTCTTGAGTTGGTCAAACCAACTTCTCCAACAACCAAATCAGCCTTCTACAAGTGTACAAACCAATAAGATCATAACATGAATGTGTGCGTTGAGTTGATGATGAAATGGACATCATCTCTCTCCAATTTATATCCATCAATGAGGGTGTGTGACACATCTGTAGGGTTTGTGAGCCTACATTACAAATTTGGCCAACCATGCACATGCGTGGAAAATAAAATCAAGATATATGTTCTACTCATCCAAACAAGATGATCTTTAGATCAGTCTTGCACCTCTCCGAAAGAGGAATCCAACAAAAAATATAATCATCATCATATGAGTAGTGCAACATGGAGTTTGGACCTAGTTGCCCAAAATTAACACTTCTTCTCAACTAGGGAGAACTCCATCTGTCCACCTGTGCCATCCAGTGATCAGTACCATCGTGTATTATCATCATCATGTGTTCCTGCGTCATCCTGCGGTAACATGCTTTTGCCGGCTCTAAAGGAAAACAAACGAGAGTGAGTCACAAAGACATCACACTCCGCTGACCCGAAGTCAGCCTAGAGGGTAAAATCTCAATAGACTCAAAAAGAGTCACATACCAACATGAAGTTAGTTCACTGAGCAAAAGTCAGTTTAGAGGTAAGAACCTCATCAGACTTGATCCCAGATCAAGGTGTTGGACACAACCCATCCTAGACATAGAGAGTATGGCAATCTCATGCGTCCATCGGTCTTGCTATGGTCTCTATCCACATTTCCCACCTCATTGGCCAAATGAGAGGTACTTCCCATGAGTCCGAAACTCCATGGGTAGGATGCATGCGGGGCATAGATAAAAGAGAGGGGTGAACCAACTCAACATCATAACGGTGGAGCAGAAGTACAACAAGGTTTGGTTAGCCTAGCCCTGTGTGTGCTTATAGCTCCAAGAATCTATCCCCAAGCCCCTTGGAGCTCGTAGAGCTCATTGTCCAACTCGAGTAGGACCCTCACAGTAGGGTCTTTCCACGATTCCAAGCTTCTCACAGAAGGTTAGGAACTTGACCTTCCACACGGGCTTCGTGAGAATATCTGCGACTTGCTCATCAGTTCCTATGTGATCGAGCGTTACGACACCTCGTTGTACCATATCCCGGATAAAGTGGTACCTAATATCAATATGCTTGGATCGATCGTGGAACACGAGATTCTCAGAAAGGCGAATCCCACTTTGGTTATCACAGAGGATACCGATGGTATCTAGCACATGTCCAGACAGGCTCACTGAAGAGCTTTCTCAACCAAACAACTTCACAACAGGCCATACTCGCTGCAATGTATTCAGCCTCAGTGGTGCTCAAAGCCATCGATTTCTGCTTCCTGCTCATCCAAGATATCGAAGCAGAACCCAAGGTGAAGCAACATCTTGATGTGCTCTTACGATCCACCACACTGCTAGCCTAGTCCGCATTAGAATATCCATGGAGTCTCAAACTCCCGGCACTGTATCTCAGCCCATGGTTGATTGTGCCCCGAAGATATCTCAATAGATTCTTGGCACCAATTCAGTGAATGTGATGAGGCACAACATATGTTGACTCGAAGTGTTCACTGCAAAACATACGTTCGGATGAGAGTTCACTAAGAACATTAGAGCCCCTACGAGTTGTCGATACTTTGTGGGATTTCCCAGCTCGGGCCCAGCAACACGCTTCCACACAACTTCTTAAAGTTGAGTTCCATCGGTGTCGACACAGACTTATAGTCCACCATACCAAATCTCTCTAGTAACTTCACGACATATTTTCCTTGAGAAAGGAAAATCTCGCCTGCCCTTTGCCAGACCTCCAAGCCTAGGAAATAGTGCATCAGTCCTAGGCCTTTCATCTCAAACTCGGAAGCTAGCTCCCTCTTACATTGATGAATGAGAGGGTCAACACTTGTTAGGAAGAGATCGTCCACATAGAGAACCAGAATGAGAGGCCTTTCTTTATCAACCTTAAAATAAAGGTTTGGATCAACATCACTTCGAGTGAAGCCCAGCTTCATCAAGTAGCTATTGATCCTCTCATACCAAGCCCTGGGGGCTTGCTTCAACCCATAGAGGGCTTTCTTCAACTTGCATACATAGGTGTCTCTATCTTGGACTTTGAACCCCAAAGGTTGCTCCACATAAACCTGTTCCTTTATTGAACCATGCAGAAAGGTAGTCTTCACATCCATTTGATGGAGACTCCATCCTTGCGTTGCAGCAAGGGCAATGATAGATCAGATGGTGGTATAGTGGGCGTCAGGTGCAAATATATCATCATAATCTATGCCTTCTTTTTGAGAGAAGCCTCGGGCAACAAATCTTGCCTTGTACTTTTTAGCACTTCCATCGACTCCGTGCTTGATCTTGAAGAGCCATTTCAAGGTGACAACAGATCTGTCCTCCGGTCTCGGGACCACTTCCCAAACATTATTCTTCATAATGGACTCATATTCTTTGTGAATAACATCCTTCCAAACTTGATGCTTTATGGCTTCTTCAAATGATCCAAGCTCAGATTGTACAATTTTACTAATGGCTGCTTGGTACCCTTGGCACCTATTCGGCTTCTTGCTTTCACGGAATGTCCCCCTTGGGGCAATATGTCTCTTGGCATCTTCGAGAGTGTCACTGAGCCATGAGGGTCTCCTCTTATTTGAAGGAAGTGGATCAATAGGATCCATTGGTCCTTCAACATCGGGCATAGGTTCATCCTTCGATTGTTCCTGCCTTACAACTTCTTCTTCTTCTTCTTTGTCTTCCTTTGAGTTCGGAAGATTTCTTACTTTCTTGAGGGCAACATCTTCATCGAAGGTGACATCGTGGCATATCTCCATTTCTCTTTGACTAGGCACATAGATTCTATATGCCTTCGAAGTTTCATTGTAGCCCACAAACATTCCCTTCTTTCCAGAAGCATCCAACTTGCTTCTCTTTTCTTTCGGCACATGAAAATAAACAAGACTTCCAAAAGCTCTAAAGTGGGAGACATCGGGCTTCTTACCAGAGAAGACTTCTTCGGGAGTTTTGGATTCCAAAGCGAAATGCGGGCATCTATTTTGAACGTACACAACAGTGTTCGTAGCTTCTCCCCATAGAAACTTCGAAAGACCTTGGTGTAAATTTATGTAGATGTTCTATGCTTGATGCAAATTTACTTTCTCTTCAATACTAGAAAGCAATCACATAAATCATTAAGTAAAATGCTGATAGAACATACCAGTGGATCAACAGAAGACAAGCCAAAAAAATATATATTTGATGGTGCGTTACGGCGATCAGCGGGATGCTTCAACCTTCAAAGTCTCCTTGGTCAACCAGCCCAGAATGTGTCATAACAACCATCAAAATAGCCAAACGGTAAACTCAAAGTCAACCTCAGAAAAGTCAACACTTCCCCAGAAAAGTCAACGCAGAATAGTAGCAAGTAAAAGTCAATGCAGCTCAGTTTACAATCAACCTTTGACCTCGATTCTTGTGCCAAAAAGTACGGACTGCATAAATCGAAGTCTATGCCAAAATTCAGCTCCTTTAGACCAAGCGTTGACCAAAGTCAACGCTGGTCAAACCTGCGGTGGAAACCCTAGCTACAGCAAAAATATCTTCATCCTTCTTTCCCACGTGTGAATAGAAAATTGCCTCCAAGGAGCTCGAACCAATCAAAAGAGGAGAGAGAATGTGTGAGGATGAGATGAGTGAAATGTCCTCCAATGTTGACTCTATTTATATCAATCACTGAGGGTGTGTAACACATTTGCTGGGGGTGTAAAACCTTAAGGCCGACCTGCACATATTTTGAAAGTATTAAAAATAAATTCAAAATAAATGTTCTGCTCATCGGATCAAGATGATCTTTAGATCAATCGTGCACCTCTCCGAAAGAGGAACCCAATAAAAATATTGGTGTCTTCATCTGAGCATCACAACATGGAGTTTGGACCTAGTTGTCCAATTTAACACTCCCTCTCAACTAGGGAGCAGTCCATCCACCTGTGCAATCAAACATCGTGCATCATCCCGCCGTAACTTGCTTTGTTGGCCTCTTTATTTCAGAACAGAAGTGGGTCAGTCACAAAGACATCATTCTCGGTTGACAGATTCAGCCCAGAGGTCCAAAACTTTTATAGGACTCACAAAGAGTCTCATACCAACCCGAAGTTGGTTTACCTGACCCGAAGTCAGTTGGAGGTTCGAAACCTCACTATACTTGATCCCAGATCAAGTGGTTGGACCGTGTCATCCTAGATAGAGAGTGGCAATCTCTGATGCGTCCATCAGTGTTTGCTACTAGTCTCTAGCTTTTCCCACCTCATTGGCCAAATGAGAGGTACTTCCCATGAGCCCTGAACTCAATGGGTAGGATGCATACGAGGCACAGATAATGAGATTTGAACCAACTCAAACATCATAACAGTGGGGCAGAAGCACCACAAGGTTTGGCAAGCCTAGCCCTGTGAGTGCTTATAGCTTTGAGAAGCTATCCCCAAAGCCCCCCAGAGCTCCCAGAGCTCATCATCCAATAGGACCCACATCATAGGGTCGTTCCGCGATACCAAGACTCTCACGGAAGGTTAGGAACTTGACCTTCTCCAGGGGCTTAGTGAGAATATCCGCGACCTGCTCATCAGTTCCTATATGATCGAGCCTTACGGCGCCACGCTGTACCATATCCTGGATATAGTGGTACCTGATATCAATATGCTTGGATCGATTGTGGAATACGGGATTCTCGGACAAGCGAATCCCACTCTGGTTATCACAGAGTATCACGGTGGTATCCAGCGTATGTCCGAACAACTCACTAAAGAGATTTCGCAACCAAACTGCTTCACAACAGGCCATACTCGCTGCAATGTATTCGGCCTCCGCGATGCTCAAAGCCACCGACTTCTGCTTCCCGCTCATCCATGATATCGAAGCAGAACCAAGATTGAAGCAGCATCCCGATGTTCTCTTACGATCCACCACACTGCCAACCCAATCGGCATCAGTATATCCAAGGAGTGTCACACTCCCGGCAGTGTATCTCAGCCCATGGTTTATCGTGCCCTGAAGATATCTCAGAAGATTCTTGGCACCAACCCAGTGAAAGTGATGAGGCTCAACCATCTGTTGACTCAAAGTGTTCACTGCAAAACATATATCTGGACGGGTGTTCACTAAGAACATTAGGGCCCCTACGAGTTGACGATACTCAGTAGGATTTGCTAACACGGGTCCAGCAGTGCTGCCGCTCAACTTCTTAAAGTTGAGCTCCATCGGTGTCGACACCGACTTGCAGTCCACCATGCTTCACAATGTCCTTTCCTTGAGAAAGGAAAATATCGCCAGGTTTCTGCCAGACCTCTAGGCCTAGGAAATAGTGCATCAGTCCTAGGTCCTTCATCTCGAACTCTGCAGGGAGCTCCCTCTTGCATTGATGAATGAGAGGGTCAACACCTGTCAGGAAGAGGTCATCCACATACAACACCAGAATGAGAGGCTTCTCCCTGTCAACCTTGAAGTAAAGGTTCGGATCAACATTACTACGAGTGAAACCCAACTTCATCAGGTAGCTATCTATCCTCTCGTACCAAGCTTTGGGTGCTTGCTTCAGTCCATAGAGGGCTTTCTTCAACCTGCAGACATGGGTGTCCCGATCCTGGACTTCGAACCCCCAGAGGTTGCTCCACATATACCTCTTCCTTTATCGCACCATGCAGAAATGCGGTCTTCACATCCATCTGATGGAGACTCCATCCTTCCATAGCAGCAAGGGCTATGATAGATCGAATGGTGGTATATTAGGCCACAGGTGCAAATATGTCATCATAGTCTATGCCTTCCTTTTGAGAGAAGCCACGGACAATGAACCTTGCCTTGAACTTTTCAGCACTTCCATCAGATCCATGCTTGATCTTGTAGAGCCATTTCGAGGTGACAACTGCTTTGTCCTTCGGTCTTGGAACAACATCCCAGACATCATTCTTCATTATGGACTCGTACTCTTCGTGCATTGCATCCTTCCAAACTTGATGCTTTATGGCTTCCTCAAAAGATCCAGGCTCAGATTGCACAATAGTACTCATGGCTGCTAGATACCCATGGTATCTACTTGGCTTCTTGCTTTCACGGAATGTCCCCCTTGGGGCCATATGACCCTCGGTATCCTCGAGGGTTTGCCAGAGCCATATGATGGTCCCTTCCCCAGTGAAGGAGGTGGATTGATCGGGTCCATCAGTCCTTCAACATCAGGCATCATCTCATCCTTTGGTTCTTCTTGATTTCCAGGCCTTGCTTCATGATCTTCCTGGGATCTCGGAAGATTGACTACTTTCTTCAGGGAAGCATCTTTGTCAAAAGTGACATCGTGGCATATCTCCACTTCCCTTTGACTAGGCACATAGACTCTATAGGCCTTCAAAGTTTCGCTGTAGCCCACAAACATTCCTTTCTTCCCAGCAACATCTAGCTTGCTCCTCTTTTCTTTCGGCACATGAAAATAAACAGGACATCCAAAAGCTTTAAAATGTGAGACGTCAGGTTTCTTACCAGAGAAAACCTCTTCGGAAGTTTTGGAGTACAGAGCGGAATGCGGGCATCGGTTTTGTATGTACACAATAGTGTTCGCAGCTTCTCCCCACAGAAACTTCGGTAGACCCTCGTCACATAGCATGGCACGGGCAGCTTCCACAATGGTCCTGTTCTTTCATTCAACAATGCCATTCTACTCAGGAGTATAGACAGTTGTGGTCTCCCTCTTGATGCGAGCTTCTCTGCAAAAGTCCTTGAACTCGTTTGTCTCATATTCAGTGCCATTATCGGTCCTCAAAATCTTGATCTTCTTCCCTGTCATATTTTCCAACAAGGCTTTGAAGGTACGGAACCACATGAAAGCCTCATCCTTCTTCTTCAAGAAGTAAATCCAGGTTTTGTGAGAGAAGTCATCTATGAACGTCATATAATAAGAACATCCTCCCAAGGATGTCACAGGCAGCATACCAGATAGATCAGAATAGATCAATTGCAAGACATCAGATGTCTTTGTGACACTTGAGGGGAAAGGTCCCCTTGTATGCTTTCCTTCGGCACAACCCTTACATACACCTTCATGATTATTTGAAAACTCGGGCATCCCTGTCACCACCTTCCTTGCTTCGGGAAGGGCCTTGTAGTGAAGGTGTCCAAACCTCCGGTGTCATAGATCAGTCTGTCAGATAATATCACATGTCATCACTCCCAGTGGACTTCCTCCAACCTGGTAGAGTGTATCAACTCTAAACCTAATCGTGATAGCTTCCTTGAAGCTCTTCTTCCACATGCACACCTTTCCATCAGTGAATGCCACATTGAAACCTTTGTCTTCCATGGCCGATATAGACACAAGGTTCTTCTTCAAATTAGGTACATAGAGTGCATCTTGCAAGTGAAGGACTTGACCTTGAGACAAGTGGAGGGTCACAGTCCCTGTCCTTTTCACGGGATATGTGGCACTATCTCCAAGGATAATTTCCAGATTAGTATCCTTCTCAACCATATTAGAGAGTGCTTCCTTGAACCCAGTGATGTGCCTTGAGGCACCACTATCTATTCACTGGACATCCATAGTGTTGGGTGGAGATGCAACAGAGAGGGCAGATACAAGAATGTATTCATTTCTTTTATCAACAACATTTGATTCCTCATACCTAGAGTTTCTTGACCTTTTGAAAGGTTGATCATTTCCGCCGGAGGGAGCCTTCCTCTTTCCCTTGAACATGTTGTTTCTTTGATTGCCATTTCTTTGGTTGTTGTTGTTGTCATCACCATCGGGAGAATCCTTCTTGAAAGGACATTCTCTAGCATAGTGACCTAGCCTATGACAAGTGAAACACTTGCCCTTATTTCCTTGGGCCCTTGCTTTTCCTTTGTTCTTTGCACCACCAAAGTTCTTCTTTCTAGAATGAGCAGTGTAGGCAGCATTTCCTTCATTTCCATACTCCTTCATTCTTGTCTCTTCTTGAATGCATCTCGATAGTACTTTGTCAAAGTCAGGTATCACATTATTATTTAGAATGGTAGTGTTGAACACATGCCATTTAGATGGGAGTCCTCCAAGTACGGTGAATACCATCTCTCGATCAGCTATTGTCTCCCCAATAGCTAGCAGATTGTTCCTGATCTCGGTCAGCTTCAAAAAGTATGATTGAACAGACTCATCCCTGCCTTTCTTCAGATTCTTCAATTGATTCTTGAAGAATAGTACTTGATTTGCATTGTTGGCCTTGAACATGAGGACCAACTTATCATACATCTCTTTGGATGTGCCTAGCTCAGAGATGTAGGCCACCAAGCTCTTATGAATGGATTCCCTGATCATCAACTTTGCATTGATCTCCCCCTTCTTGTACTTTGTTTTGGCAGCAGCAGTAGCAGAGGATGGAGGTTCTTGGATTTTACCCTGCACATAGTCCATGACATCTTGGTCTTGCAATTTAAGATCCAATATCATCTTCCAAGCATGGAAGTCATCCTTCCTAGTCAATTTGTCATCCTCCTTGAAGCCATAGTTTGTGGAACCCATTTTCTTCTTCGGTGATTAATACAAATTAGGACTTTGTCTTCACCTCAGCTCTGATACCATGTAAATTTATGTAGATGTTCTATGCTTGATGCAACTTTATTTTCTCTTCAATACTAGACAACAATCACATAAATCATTAAGTAAAACGTTGATAGAACATACCAGTGGATCAACAGAAGACAAGCCAGAAAAATATATATTTGATGGTGCGTTACGACAATCAGCAGGATGCTTCAACCAGCAAAGTCTCCTTGGTTAGCTAGCCTAGAATGTGTCACAACAACCCTCAAAACAACCAAACGATCAACTCAAAGTCAACCTCAGAAAAGTCAACGATACCCAGAAAAGTCAACGTAGAATAGCAGCAAGTAAAAGTCAACGCAACTCAGTCTACGGTCAACCTTTGACCTCGGTTCTTGTGCCAAAAAGTACAGACTACATAAATTGAAGTCTGCCAAAATTCAGCTCCTTTAGACCAAGCATTGACCAAAGTCAACGCTAGTCAAACTTGCGGTGGAAACCCTAGCTGCAGTAGAAATATCTTCGTCCTTCTTTCCCACGTGTGAACAAAAAACTGCCTCCAGGGAGCTCGAACCAATAAGAAGAGGAGAGAGAATGTGTGACGATGAGATGAGTGAAATGTCCTCCAACGTTGACTCTACTTATATCAATCACTGAGGGTGTGTGACACATTTGCTGGGGGTGTATAACCTTAAGGCCGACCTGCACATATTTTGAAAGTATTAAAAATAAATTCAAAATAAATGTTCTACTCATCGGATCAAGATGATCTTTAGATCAATCTTGCACCTCTCCGAAAGAGGAACCCAATAAAAATATCGGTGTCTTCTTCTGAGCATCACAACATGGAGTTTGGACCAAGTTGTCCAATTTAACACTTGGTCATATAGCATGGCACAGGCAGTTTCCACAATGGTCCTGTTCTTTCTTTCAGCAACACCATTTTGCTCAGGAGTATACACAATGGTGGTCTCCCTCTTAATGCCAGCTTCCCTACAAAAGTCATTGAACTCATTTGACTCATACTTGGTCCCATTGTCGGTCCTAAAAATTTTGATTTTCTGTCCAGTTTGATTTTCCACCAAGGCCTTGAAGGTACAAAACCATTTGAATGATTCGTCCTCCTTCTTCAAGAAATATATCTAGGTCTTGTGGGAGAAGTCATCTATAAAAGTCATGTAATAGGAACATCCTCCCAAGGATGTTACGGGCAACATACTAGAGAAATCAGAATGTATCAATTGCAAGATATTAGATGTCTTTGTGACACTTGAGGGGAATGGTCCCCTTGTATGCTTCCCTTCGACACAACCCTGACATATACCTTCATGATCATCTTTAAACTCAGGCATACCTGTCACCAGCTTCCTTGCTTCGGGAAGGGCTTTGTAATGGTGTGCAAACCCTTGGTGCCATAGCTCGGTTTGAAGAGTTGTATCACATGACATAGATCCCAAAGGACTTCCTCCAACTTGGTAGAGTGTATCAACTCTAAAACCAATAGTAAGAGCTTCTTTGAAGTTCCTCTTCCAAATGTGTACCTTTCCATCAACGAATGCCACCTTGAATCCTTTGTTTTCTATTGCCGAAATAGACACAAGGTTCTTCTTCAAATCATGTACGTATAACACATCTTGTAAACGGAGGACTTGATCTTGAGATAGATGAAGGGTGACAGTCCCTGTCCCTTTCACAGGATAGGGGGCATTATCTCCAAGGATAATTTCTAAATTAGTATCCTTCTCAATCAAATCAGTGAGGGCTTCTTTATAACCAGTGAGGTGCCTTGAAGCACCACTATCAATCAACCAGACATGTAGGGTGTCGGGAGGAGATGCAGCAGAGAGGGCAGATACAAGAATATATTCATTTTTCTTATTATCAACAACATTAGACTCATCGTACTTGGAGTTCCTTGACCTCTTGAAAGGTTGCCCATTTCCACTTCAATCAGAGGGAGCCTTCTTCTTTCTTTTGAACCTGTTGTTCCTTTGATCGGCATTCCTCCTGAAGTTGTTGTTGTCATCATCCCTGGGAGAGTCCCTTCTATTGGGGCACTCTCTTGCATAGTGACCAGTCTTGTTACAAGTGTAACATCTTCCCTTCCTTCCTTTGGGCCCCGCTCTTCCATGGTTTTGATTTCTCGGGCCACCATGGTTCTTCTTCTTTGCATGAGCGGCGAAGGCAGTAGGGTCACTTCCATTTCCATTAGAGGGATGGTCTCTCTCCATCATTCTTGTCTCCTCTTGAGTGCATCTCGTCAGCTATTTATCAAAATCAAGAATCACATTATTATTAAGAATCGTAGTATTAAATACATACCAGTCTCGGGGAAGTCCTCCAAGAGAAATGAGGACGAGCTCTCGACCAACTACTTCTCCTATGGCAAGGAGATCATTCCTGATTTCTGTGAGCCTCATAAAATATGATTGGATGGATTCATCTTTGCCCTTCTTGGCATTCTTCAACTTGTTCTTGAAGAAAAGCACTTGATTAGCATTGATAGCCCTAAACATGCTAACCAACTTATCATACATCTCTTTAGATGTGCCCAGCTCGGAGATGTAAGCAACCAAGTGCTTATGAATTGAATCCTTGATAATCATCTTTGCTTTGATTTCCCCTTTTCTATTCTTCGTCTTTGTGGCAGCAAGTGCATTTGATGGAGGCTCATGGATCTTCCCCTACACATATTCCATGACATCTTGGTCTTCCAAAGCCAAATCCAAGGACATCTTCCATGCATGATAATCAGACTTGTCACTCAACTTATCATCAGACTTGAAACCCTTTTATGTGGAGGCCATTGATCCTTGATAGGATTTCTTCTTCGGTGATTGCTTTTCACATTATCTTGGGCTTTGTCTTCACCTCAGCTCTGATTCCATGTTAAATTTAGATAACCATGGTATGTTCTATGCTTAATGCAGTTTTACTTCAATCTTTCTTACAGGCCCAATTTTAGCAATCACATAAAAATGAAAGTAAAATGCTGATAGAACATAATAATGGATCAACAGAAGACAAGCCAAATAATGTATCAGAATTTGTAATTCTTCTTGTCCAACAAATGAATAGATAAATGTTTGTTACAACAGTCAATAGGATGCCCCAGCTAGCAAAGTCTTGAGTTGGGCAAACCAACTTCTCCAATAGCCAAATCAGCCTTCCACAAGTGTCACACACACACCTCAAAGATAGCTCCAAAAGTCAACGCAAGTCAACCCAAACCGGTCAATGCAAAAGTCAATGCTGCAGTCAAAGGGGCTCCGGTCAAAGTCAACGTTCAGCCTCGATTTTTGTGCCCAACAGTACGGCCTCCAAAAATCAGAATTTCTGCTTAAAAAACACAATCGAAGTTTGGGTCAATGCTGGTCAACACTGTTAAGAAACCCTAAAAACAATCCGAAAATTATAGCAGCTTCTTCAAGTTCAGAAGCCTCTCCTAGGTTGTACGAACCAATCAGATCACAAGATGAATGTGTGTTGGGTTGATGATGAAATGGACATCATCTCTCTCCAATTTATATCCATCAATGAGGGTGTGTGACACATCTGTAGGGCTTGTGAGCCTACATTACAAATCTGGCCGACCATGCACATGTGTGGAAAACAAAATCAAAATATATCTTTTGCTCATCCAAACAAGATGACCTTTAGATCAATCTTGCACCTGTCCGAAAGAGGAATCCAACAAAAATATAATCATCATCATATGAGCAGTGCAACATGGAGTTTGGACCTAGTTGCCCAAAATTAACAAGCTTGCGATGGACCTAAAAAAACGTCGTTTAGGGGGTCAAAACTGCTTCGGAAGTTCAGGACCTGAAAAACTTCTAAAAATAGTAAATGCTGTTATAAACAAGGAAACTGATGAAACCGAATGGAAGCCTAGGTGGAACAGGTGGGCGACCACCAATATCCCTTTGGATCACAATAGTATTCCACTCATTGAGAACTTTCCAATAGAGCAAATTTCACTTCAATTGGACTTTGTATGAGGAAGTTATGCCTCTCACAAGTTGACCTAAAATTTGACCACTATAGTACCAAGTGGATGCCATGTCAGTTGCCACTACTCACATGTGAAGCTAGAGACTTTCAAGAAGATTCTAAAGGCTCCAATATCGCAACCCTAACCGGGAATGAGGCATGAAAAACCCCACCCCTAAACCTAGCCTACTATTAGGACATGTTAAACAATGAGCCACAATGAAGGGGTTTTGTTTGTATTGTCTTAATTTGCTGTTCCAAAGATGAGCAAAGGAGTGATATATCATGAGTGAAATAGAGGAATCTGGAACACTTGTTAGCCATTTACACCCTAGTGTTTATTGCAACTCCATAGTGAGTCCATCTTCCTTTGCATTTGCATCTTATATTTGAGAAGAGAAGAACAAGCTGTAGTTCTCAGATTTTTGCCAGGTTTTTCCATATTGGGTTTTCCAGAGTACAGCTTGTGTTCATTGTGTGGATAGTGTGGTCATTTTATAAATATAGCTTCTTTTTTTATATTCTCAGTTTATTTCAGTGTTTTAAACAATATGATTGTAATATAACATTTCAATTGTAAGTAGACATTGCATAATGGAGAATAACCTTACATATTTTGTGGAATTTGTAAGATTTGTCATGATGAATCAACTAGTGGAATATCCACTGCAATTTATAGACAATCAGAAGTCAAATTAAATTCATTTTGATATGCCTGAGGGGGCTTTTAGTACTTACATAAAAAGGTAAAGGAAACAGTTACATATATAGAAAGGAGTTATATGTAAAACACTAACGACTAGAGGCAACATTTATACGGACATTCCCATAGATAGTTGGCCACTTCAATTTTGACACAGACAAAACATGCCTCCTAGGACATGGAAAAGTATGTGCCACTGCCAAATTAAAAACATACACAAAAGATTAGAAAGAAAGGTAGCTATATCTATCTATGTGAAATAGATGAATTAGTTGCAATCATCTCATCAAGTGTAAGAAATTTGTTGTCGATAAGGTACTCGATTTTATATACAGGCTTTGTCCTATTCCTTCCTTACTGCATATTATATGCATCTGAGCCATCTCAAATTTAAATGAGGAAAGTTTGTTGTGGCTCAAATTTAAATAATGAAAGTTTTCTTATAATGGGATTTTTATTTTTATTTTATTTTTAATTTTAGATTTCATTCATAAAAACAAAAATACATTTTAGTATTTACATATGTATATAGCATTTTATGATTCCTTAGCAGGAATCCCATGCCAATATATAAAAAAACTGGGGATTTTAATGTCTTAACACGAAAAGATTTTGTGTCAGAAAATTTTATCTAGTGCAACTCTATAAGAAGTTTTTTCACTTCATATGAACTCTCTTTGTTATGTGTTTGTACATGTGCAGGATAATTTCTGTTTTGTCTTGTGCTAGTTAAAAGTTAAAACCCCTTCGATTGTACTAGGAAGAATAAATAACTATGTAGTTGAGATTGTGAGTGCGTTCAATAGATTTTGAACCTGGATTTTTATTGTTGCAAGTGTTACAACTTATTAATACACTACATGTGACAGACACATGATAAAAATAGCAAGCCTTGAAGAGAACATGGGGGCTTAGATCCTTCATATGGTGATGTTAACCCTAGCCACATCCTCAATGTGTGTTCCTTCTCCATCTTGATATGAATTGCACATTTCATTGCCATAACTTCTATCCCTCCTTCTAGGTGCCTAGATGGCTACTTCAATGAGCTTGAATGCCATGGAATGATACCTTGGTCCATGATGTGAAGTTCCCCACTATTAGTCCGAAATTTTTTAGGCATCTGCAGGACCATGCTCAATTCTGGCAGCCAATGCTTTTTAAGTAACAAGATATTATGGTTATGGATAAGACCAGTCAATGTTTGCTCTGTTATTTTAGGTGGTTAAAAATAAAAATACAAATCTACAACTTAAAAGAGGTAGGTTTTGTGTCCAACAAAACTTGAGTGAAATAAGTATATCTAACACCGTAGAAACTACATGAATAACATGGGAATTGATGTCTGACGATTCCATCAGCAGATATCTGACATCATTTTTCTGACATGGTGTGCCATTTATCAAGAATGGCGTTTTAATATTGGTAAAAATCAGTTGGTTTCAACTTTCATCTAAGCAGCGTAGTTTATTTCAGTTATCCATCTTTTGAATATGCACTTACAACTTTCATGAAATCTTGAGAGAATTGCAGAAGCCTTTAATATTTGTTACACGCTGGAGTAAAGATTACACTCCCTCTAATGACCATATCAATGTTGTAAATCTGGTTTAATGGAATATATTGTCAAGGGTCATGAAAAAACCTTCTCTGAAATATGGGAGAAAATATTGGACAATATCCACAATGCATGGACTTGAAAATTTTGGAAAGTTGGCATCTTAAAAAACTCAGAAATATTAGGAGAATCAAAGATATTTGCAATGCTGCTCCATGTACTGGTCAAGTAAACATTCTGAATATTACATGCTTCCAGAGTATATTGCCCATAATCTTTGCTTCTCGTAGGCATTCTGAATATTGCATTCTCCCAGAATATATTGCCACAAAGGCACAAACTATAAAAGAAAAACTTACAAACTGAAATATATACATGTTTATGTTTATCACCTTTAAAAGACACACACACACACACACATATATAACCTTCAGAATTTTAATCAGAAATTAATTGGGGTGTATATATGTATAGAACTTGTCAGTTTCAGGGAAACGTTATATCTCTGTAGACAGGCAATAAATAGGATTTGGAAAATACAGCAGAACCCATCCTTCCTCCCATGACAGATTACATCATGTCAATTCCTGCCAGAAATGCAAAATACTGAAATCAGAGTGCACCAGAACTTAGATAAAGGGGTAGATAAAACTTAATTACATATCTAATACTATCTGAAGTTAGTGTTGTATACTTGTTAAAGACAATATTTGAAAAGACAAGAGGACATGGGTAAAACAATTACCTATGTACAAGAACTAATCAGTGGTGGTTGTAAACACTTGAATCTTAGCGTTTTCCATTTTAATTTTGTTGAGTACCTTGATATACATCTGTATTGATATAAAGAAGCTTGAATCATTTCAAATCTCATTGTTAATTGAAAAAGTAGACAGCAATTCAAGATAACCATGGACCACTACAAATAAGAATTTAAAATATCGTTTTGACAAGCAACAAAGAAGATGCAGCATAACAACATCAAAACAAGGCCACACCATTGCTTTATCAAGCTGATTGACATGCTTTATTATAGTTCCGAATATTTTCTTGAATCTATTAAAGTGGAGTTTAATGCCTTACATAGGAAACCAGTCAAGTTGAATTTTGTTCCAAGTTTGAAGTGGGTAAGTTAAAATGTTTTCATCTATAAGGGAAAATATATTTACGAACATTTTGATCCTCTTAGAAAAATCTGTGTTGGACACGGTGCATGTGCTTCATTTGCAAACATTATTTATCAGTTTCATTTACTGATCAATCATGAATTTGCATCTTTGCCAATTAGCATTTTAGTGGAAGGTGATTAGTGATTAAATTGAACGGAATTTAGTTTATTTTTTTAAACTACTAGAGAAGTCTTCTAAGGAATTTTAGACTCCACTTGTGGTGGAGTACAATACTTGATAAAATTCACTGGTGTGTGTAACAAATGAGAAGCGATGATAAGGAATTTCGAAATCAGCCAATGAAAGCCTAAAACACACCAAACTAACTTTGATTTCTATTTTTGAAATTTCTGTGATTTTTTCTGAAATCAGCATTGCAAAACAGTCTCCTTTATGCTAAAATATCATAAAATTACAAAAAGGCATATTCCTTGACTTGGTTTTGAAATTATTGTGACTTTTTCTGAAATCAGTATTGCAAAACAGTCCCCTTTATACTAAAATATCATAAAGTTACAAAAGGGCATATTCCTTGACTTAGTTTTGAAATTTCTGTGACTTTGTTTGAAATCAGCATTGCAAAATAGTCCCCTCTCTACTAAAATATCATAAAATTACAAAAAGGCATATTCCGTGACTTGGTTTTGGAATTTCTGTTACTTTTTTTTTTTTTCAGCATTCCAAAACAGTCCCTCTACTAAAATATCATAAACTTAAAAATTGACATATTAATACCTTAAAATATCAATAAAACCGATACTGGCTTTTAGCTTTAAGGTGACACTAAGGTGAGGATCAGAAACTTGCTAGGCGCTGTTCATTTGTAATAAAAGACTAATATTATGTTGAACCTTGTTGCTTTAATATTCAAAAGTCGAATTTTCAGATTAGCAGTTATGATCTTATCTCTACAATTCAGACCTACCTACTATGGACAGTATTTGTGGAATTTTGTATAAGACAAAAAGAAAAGGAAACAAAATAGAACACATTTGAGTCCTCGTAATATTTTTCAAGTTTGAAAGAGGATGTTCTTTTTTCCGACTGGGGCAATCTTGCAGGCTGGTTGCTGGTTTCTCTTCTTTTTGCACTGAGCTTACTTGAACTGAGGCTTGAAGTGGACATATTCTTTCATGTAGTTTTCAGTTATGGGGAGAATTTATCACTTTTGGTTGAGCTGCTATATGTTGTTAATGATTTCTAGAAGCACCAATGATTCCATTTCTGTTTCTTAAAATGATTTTCCTGTTTTCATCAACGCCCTGTGTACACACTTCATATCTCCATGATGAGATTAATGTCATTGCTGATTACTTGAGGTCATTCTGAACCCATTATTAAGGCCATATAATATTTATTTATCAGCTTGTCATATCATAGACACCTGCATCATAGCGTTGTAGTGTTCATTATCCATTATAATTATTAAGGTAACACTAAAGGGTCTACATGAGCACTAGTATAAATAGAGATCGTGATCACTCATTTTTTTATTCTTAAAATATACATAATGTGTTGCAGTGCACCCACTTTGGTAACACTCTTAATATTTGGGGATAGTATAGCAGGATCTCTACAAGCATAATCTCACAGGAAGAAAAGTTTAGGACAATAGCTTCTAATTGCAGCCAACATGATTTTGGTTTTGGCTGCTAACCCTGGCAATAACCCTGGCAATATTACCTGTGACAAGATTAGGACACAAGCTTCTAATTGCAGCCAACTTGATTTTGGCTTTGGCTGGTAACCCGGGCAATATTGGGTGATATTAGAAGCCAAGATTAGCAATTGGCAATTTGAAGGACTTTCTGTTTTCCTACATATTCGTGTCCAACTATTAGTTTTATAGAGAAAAAGCATTCATTTTATACTCATCATAGAAAGAAATGTTTCTCAATGTCGGCATATATCCCCCACATAAATAGTGCATAGTTCCCAAGTATGCTGAGGTCATTTGGATCTTCCTGGAGAGCTGCATTGATTTTCTGCTTTCACTTCATCTCCCATTAACGCCCAAACAAATTCAGCATACTCCCTCAGCAATTGAGGATTGCGTGGCTCCATTTCAAGGCCTTGCTCATAGTATTTCTCTGCTAGATCCTTCTGGATCCATACTCTCTATAAATAACACGCAAAGTCTCCTTAAAATTGGCCCTGTGGATCCTTTTTCATGCCATTATAGAACTCCATTTTAGTATCCAATACTTTTTCATAGCATGTTCAGAAGACGGCCCAGCATCAGGCAACATTGCAGCAGAGGACACATTGTCTGGAAAAACAGGCATGCAACCGAGGCCTGTGCTTTGAGCTCTCCTTACGGGTGGAATGGCTTCAAACCTGCCCCCTGAAACATTCGTAGGATTTATTGAAATGAGTGGCATGTTTACTGTCATTCACATTATCCTCGTGTTGATCATCGTTGTTCAAACTACTGATTGCAAGCCTTGGTCTGCACCATGTTAGTTATTTTTCCTTTTCTGCACAACAAATTCTGATAATTTCTTGTGGGTATTCCTGGCTTCTGTACATGATCCAATTGGCCTACTCCAAAATATCTTACCTGCAAAAATGTTAGTCCCTGCCATCTACAGCAGACACTCTCTGAAAAAATAGTCTGAAATTATCAAGCCTACTAATGAACCTGTGTCAAGTCGATTACCGTTATATATATTACCCGTTGGTTATGGATTTTTCTCTCCGAAGCAATTTGACATGGGCGCTCAAGCACTCTCATAGAAATATGAAATTTCACATTAATACAATATGCCTTCATTGTTTTGTTTTTATTAATCGAGGAAAAAATCTATTTTAATTTTAGATCTATTAAGTCATAAAATTTCTAATTTCTTTTTAACAGAGGTTTATCTTTCAAGAAATTTAATTTTTCTTAGAGTTTAAAAAATCTATTTTAATTTTAGATCTATTAAGTTATAAAATTTCTAATTTCGTTTTAAAAGAGGTTTGCATTTCAAGAAATTTATTTTTTCTTAGAGTTTAGTAGATCAGGAAATCAATCTAGAATGATTTAGTGATTAATTACTAATTATTAACTAGATAAATGTAAAATGATTTAGTGATTAACTACTAATTATTAACTATTATAGATCTATATTAAGCACAAATCTCATATTAGCTGAAAGGGGTTAAATTAAGTGTAAACTTATTTTAGATTGCAAAATACAATGTGTAATTTTTTATTGTTTAATTTAAATAACATAAACTTGTAAGTCCAAAAAACGTTTGTTGGATTTGGACAGAAAAACATATACCTAAAAAAAAACCATAATGACCACTTCCAACGCCTTATCCATAACAATTTATTTTTTTCAATAGCTTTATATGATATATACATAATTTTTTTTAAACAATATATAATATATACATGGTTGACATTAAAATATTTTACATAACATGTGCATTGAGACTTTTTATTAGTGCACATTAAAATGGTTTTTTTGTTATTAATATATTTTTAAGTACATGTCAACATTATGTTTATATATGTGAGAGTATTTCCTCCAAAGAAACTTAATAATACTTTTTAATCAACATATAACAAGGAGAACTAATTATACCTTCCATGATTAGAGTTGTGCATGAGGAAAAAAGCCAAAATACATATCCATATTTATAATTTTTTTTGTTGTTGTTCTCGTAATACTTTAAACCCAATAGAACTATTTGTTCGACCTAGGTTAAAAATGAGAACACAAAATAAAAGAAGTAACATGTTGGGCTTATATAGCCAAAATCTTCAATCTATCTAACAATGTAAATGAAAGGAAAGTCTTGAAGTCAAATTCAGATCTATCTATCATTACACATTCAACAATACAACCATGTATAGAGACATCTAATTTCATTGTGTTAGGTCCCTATATTACTAGTATAGTCCCTTATTGTTGTTAGTGTAACCCACTTATTGTTATTGTTGTACCCCTGTAACTCCAATATTGTTATTATTGTGCTTTTACATTATTATTATTAGGTCGGCTATGATTATATTATGACCCCATGGACTCCTATATATAGAAGGAGGTTTTATCATTTGTATCATCCAAGAATTGTTCATTTATGTAATGTAAAGGAGGTTGCCCCCTCGAAGTGGCTTATTTTTAAGGCGTTGGTCTCTCTTTTCTTCTATTTTTGGAGCTGGTTTCATAACATTTGGATTCAGAGCTTTGGATTCTAGGGTTTCGCTGCTCCAAACAGGTCATCATGGAATTTTCACTATAAATTTATTTCTACGAAGGCTCAGAAGCTGAAATTTTATCACGTGAAGGTAAAATCCTGAGAAAATTCTTGTAAAAATTTCAGATCTTGGTTCGCAATATTTTCAAAGATATGATCTGTGGAAGTTAGGGTTTTTTCAGGCTCTCGAATTTCATCTCAAAGAGGTGACCGTGGAAAAATCATCATAACTCTCTCTGAGCATCAGATTGGAATTCTGTAAAAAGTGGCCGCAATTACATGGATTGTAGTTTCTTGTGTATCAATTTCAGAGCTGAAGGAGGAAACAATGACATGTGGCACGCCGTACAAGTTCACTCTACTAAACCAGTCCATAATTAGGTTATTGTGGGAAATTGGGCATAACTTTGCCTTGAAGAATCCAAATCAGGTCAGACCTGTGACATTCAAAAAAAGATTCAAAGGGCTACTACAGGGCTGAATTTCATATATTGAAGATTCGAAATCACAGAGATAATTCAGTTTCAATATCGAGCTCCTCAAAAACAAGAAAAATGTTCGTATTTTTTTTCGAATTGCATAAGTATTGTGTGAAAAATCAATTTGAATTGATTCCAAGGGCATATTGTAGAATATATATCAGTATTGGGTTTTAAAATGCCCCCTAAAAAGAATTCAACACCAATTAAGCCTTCAAAAGGCTCTATTATGACTCATGAAGACGAAAAAGTGCAACATGACATATCAAAATTACAAGAGCAAGTGCACCAAATTTCGCTCTCGTAACGAGCAACAAAAAATGAAATGGAAGTTTTGAAGAAAGACGTGGAAGCTAAAATGGATGGTTTGAAGAAATGCATGGAAGCTAAGATGGATGGCATGGAAGCTAAGATGGATAACATAAAAGAAAAAATGAAAGACAACATGGTAAACATGAAGAGTGATCTAAAAGTAGACATGGAAGGTTTGATAAAGTTGATACAAGAAATGTTTCCTAATGGCGAAAAGATAGTAGAGGAAACTCATGATGAGAACAAAATAAATGTTAATCGTGATTTAATAAACTCTAATGTTGGATGGAAAAACCACTATATTCCAAAGATGGATATGAGGAACTTTGATGGCAAGGATCCCGTAACATGGATACTACAGATGGAGTAATATTTTGTTCTCAATTATGTGCAAAACAGACAAAAGGTATGCATTGCAACTTTACGTTTAGAACAAAATACATTTGTATGGTATCAATGGCTTTGCTCCCATAAAAGAATTGTCACTTGGTCAATTTTTACGGAGGACATGATAGCACATTATGAGGATACAAAGAGCAACACCTTCTTTAGCCAATTGATAAATCTCAAACAAAAGGGTTTAGTGGTGGAGCACATTGAGGACGTCCAAAAATTGAATACAAGGGTAACTGATATTCCAGAGGAACACAGGATTGATGTCTTCATAAGGACTTTAAAGGAGAACATCCAACATGAAGTTCGTGTTTGGGAACCTGATCCATTGGAGAAGGCATTCAGGCTGGCAAGAAAAATTGAATGTAAAATTATGGCGACAAGGAAGCCTACCATTTGCATCTATAAAGATGGAAGTGTTGCTATTCCTAGACTTCCACAACCTACAAGGTTGACACCACAACAATTGGAAGGAAAAAGAGAAAAAGGGCTTTGCTACAGTTGTGATAACAAATACACTAAAGGTCATAAGTGTGTTGAGAAGAAATTATTTTATATAGATTGTGAAGAGGAGGAAGAAAATGAATAAGAAACTTCAAAAGAAGAGGATATACACCAGGAACCAGCCCTAGAAGAAGAAGAAATGAGTCCGACCATATCGTGTAATGCATTGACAGGAATTACTACTCAAACTCTCAAGATAGAAGGACATATCAAGAACAAAAAGGTAATAGTGTCGATTGATTCAGGTAGTACCCATAATTTTATTCATTGCAAGGTAGCCAAGGAATTGAATTGTTTCCTATACCCAACACCAGAATGTCAAGTGATGGTTGCAAATGGAGGAACTATAAATTGCTTTGGAAAATGCCATAGGAAAATGCCATAATATCAAGCTAACCAAGGGGGAATATGTATTGAATATTCCAATGCTTTCAATTCCAACAGGAGGTGTTGATGTTGTACTAGTAGTACAATGGTTACAATCTTTGGGGATGGTAGCTTTTAATTTTCAATAAATTTTCTTGAATTTTTTTCTAAGGAAAGGAAATCGAATTAGGGTACGTTAGGAAGCCGTGAAAGATAATAAGCTCTAATGTCATGACAAAGCTTCTGAAGAAAGAACAACAAGGCGTAATTGCACAATAATGCTCACTAGAAGTTCTAACATCAAAATCATCTATTTCTCCAGATCTCCAAAAAGTCTTGGAGAATCATTCCAAGTTGTTTGATACTCCCAAGGGACGCCCACCTATTCGTGATCATGATCATGCTATTCATTTGATCCCAGGAAGTGTTCCTTCAAACATCAGGCCTTACAGATATCCTTATGTCCAAAAGAGCGAAATTGAACGTATGATTGCAGAAATGTTAGAAGTTGGTATAATTCAACCTAGTCAAAGTTCTTTCTCTGATCCAGTAGTATTGGTGCACAAGAAGGATGGATCATGGTGCATGTGTCCAGATTATAGGGAGCTCAATAAGCTCACTATCAAAGATAAATTTCCCATTCCTGTGATTGATGAATTATGGGATGAATTACTTGGAGCAATCTATTTTACCAAGTTTGATATTCATTCATGATATCATCAAATTAGAATAAAGACTGAAGATATTCCGAAAACAACATTTCGAACTCATGAGGGTCATTATAAATTTTTGGTCATACCTTTTGGCCTTACCAATGCGCCTTCTACATTTCAAGGGTTGATGAATTCCATTTTCAAACCCTTCCTTAGAAAATTTGTGCTAGTATTTTTTGATGATATACTAATTTACAACAGGTCTTGGAAGGATCATGTTCAACATGTTGATAAATGGTGCTCAAACTATTGAGTGAGAAAAAATTATATGCAAAAACATCCAAATGTTTCTTTGGAGTACAAGAGGTGGAATATCTGGGTCATATTGTATCTCATTAGGGTGTTAAGGTAGACCCTAACAAAATTAAATCCATTAAGGAATGGAAAGTCCCCACAACCATAAAGTAGTTGTGCAGATTTCTCAAGTTAACAGGGTATTATTGCAAGTTTATTAAGAATTATGGGAGAATAGCAACACCTCTAACAACATTATTGAAGAAATATGCATTTTTATGGACTCTTGAAGCAACCAAGGCCTTTGAACATCTTAAAGAGGCAATGTGCCTAGCACTAGTCTTAGCTACGCTAGACTTTAGAAAAACCTTTATTGTGGAATGTGATGCCTTAGGAAATGGAATTGAACAGCGAATGCAAATAGTTGGAAGACCACCCATTGCTGAAAGTCATCCAATCAAAGGAAAGTATTTACATAAAGCTATTTATGAGAATGAAATGTTGGCAATAATACATGCACTAAAGAAATGGCGACCTTACCTAATGGGAAGACACTTCAAGGTAAAAACTGATCATGATAGTCTTAAACACTTTTTGGAACAAAGACTATCTTAAGAAGAGTAGAAAAAATGGGTCACAAAGATGTTGGGTTATGACTTTGAAATCATCTACAAAAAAAGGGAAGCTAAATGTTGTTGCAGATGCACTCTCAAGAAAGGATGAAGAGGTGGAAGCATTTCTCTGTGCCATTTCTATTATCCAACTAGATTGGATAACCAAATCAAGGGAGGAATGGATGAATGATGAAGAAGTGTAGACACTCATTCAAAATTTGTACCAAGATCCTTGTACATCTGATACCTTTAGTTGGAAAAATGATTCCTTATGGTACAAAGATTACTTATATATTTGCAAGAAGTCCCAACTAAAACAAAAGATTCTTTTGAAATTGCACACTTCTCCTTTAGGAGGACACTCGGGATTTTTAAAAACTTACCACAGGGTGAAGAAAGATTTTTTTTGGGATGGCCTTAAATCTGATATTCAAAATTTTGTGGCGGAATTTTTGGTTTTCCAACAAAATAAAGTTGAGACAATTAAGACCTCGTGTCTTCTACAACCTTTATCCATTCCAAGTCAACGTTGGGAGGAGATTTCAATGGATTTTATCATAGGTTTACTTAAGTCCAAAGGAAAGAGTGTCATCATGGTGGTAGTTGATAGACTTATCAAGTATGCACACTTTTGTGCATTATCTCATCCATTTAAAGCAAGTACAGTTGCTACTGCATTTATGGAAACAATTCAAAAGCTACATGGAAACCCAAAGATTATAGTAAGTGACGGAGATCCCATTTTTACTGGAAATTTTTGGATGTAATTATTTTCTTATTTGGGTACTCAACTAGCTCATAGCTTATCTTATCATCCTCAATCCGATGGTCAAACTGAGATAGTGAATAAATGTTTGGAAGAATATTTTCGTTGTTTTGTATTTGATAAGCAACACAGTGGGTCAAGTGGTTACCTCTCGCTGAATGGTGGTATAGCACTTCCTTCCATACTGCAGCAAAAATGAAACCATTTATGGCACTTTATGGATATCATCCACCGTCCATCACATCTTCTTTAAGAGAAAATTCTAAGGTTCAAGCAGTGCAAGATCACAAGAAGTACTCCAACTCTTAAAGGATAACCTAAATTTGACACAAAATTGAATGAAACAACAGACAGATCAACATCGCAGTGAGAGAAATTTTGATGTAGGAGACTGGGTATTTTTACGGCTACAACCATACAAACAAATGTCCCTCAAGCAAGCTAAGAAGAATAATAAATTATCGCCAAAGTACTATGGTCCTTACAAGGTGTTGCAAAATATTGGTGCTATGGCACACAAATTGGAGCTTCCTGCTTCTCCGCGAGTGCATCCAGTTTTCCATGTTTCATGGTTAAAGAAGGTTATAGGGGACAAACGTCTAGTTCAAACAATATTTCCAGAACTTGATGAGGAAGGAAAAATCATATTGGAACCTGAAGCAGTCACGGAAACAAAATTCAACAGCTACGAAATCGATCAATTTCAGAGTATCTCATCAAGTGGAAGAACTTACCCACTGAAGATTCCACATGGGAGGATGAAAATTTTATACAGAAGCATCTAAAGCTACTAAAGCATTGAGGACAACACTTTTTTGAAGGAGAGGGGCATGTTAGGTCCCTATATTATTAGTATAGTCCTTTATTGTTGTTAGTGTAACCCCCTTATTGTTATTGTTGTACTCCTGTAACCCCAATATTGTTATTATTGTGCCCTTACATCATTATTGTTAGGTCAGCTAGGATTATATTGTGACCCCATGGATTTCTATATATAAAAGGAGGTTTTGTCATTTGTATCATCCAAAAATTGTTCATTTATGTAATGTAAAGGAGGTTTCCCCCTCGAAGTGTTTTATTTTTAAGGCGTTGATCTCTCTTTTCTTCTATTTTTGGAGCTAGTTTCATAACACATTGTTTAACAACAAACTATTTACACATCAATGAACATCACTACTCTCATAACACATAAAATCATATAATACACTAAAGCATAAAGATATACTTATCTGTTAAATGTAAAAAGTTGCTTGTAACTAATAAATGGTGAACCTTTTTCCACTCTTCCATAGGCTCAATGGTTTGGATTTTTTTTTTTGTTGTAGTTGGGCACCCCCTAACCAGATCGTGATGCCAAAAGGAGAACTTTCGTTCAATAACAAATGGTGGAAAAATGAAGGCTACTCTCCGTCCTAACCATAAATTAACAAAGTTTCTACTTAACCCCTTTGAGCAATAATCTACTTAGTTCCACTAGTGTCTTCTTAGTTGATTACATATTACAAGGGAGTCTCTTCACTATCTTGATGGCCTGCCAATCATTCTCCAACTCAGTGCTTTTGTGCTTGTCCAACTACACACCTAGGAACATGGTTCTCTTTTATAGATAGAGATATGGAAACTTTAGCTTGATTTTCTTAATAAGAAAATTGATCCAAGAATCCCTCATTGTTTTGCTACCAACCATAATGTTTTGG
Source organism: Pinus albicaulis (assembly GCA_034641835.2). NCBI lineage: Eukaryota > Viridiplantae > Streptophyta > Pinopsida > Pinales > Pinaceae > Pinus > Pinus albicaulis. The sequence goes on from CM076570.1 coordinate 1,169,162,489, forward strand.
CACCCATTTTTGCTTAGATTTTTAGCAGACCCATTTGTGTCCCCCACTTGTTGCTCGTGAGATACACTTTGTTTTCTACCTCTCAATGTGACATTTCATAGGTTAGATTAGAAATTTCTAGATGGGTACTTGCCATACTTGTGAGAAATAGTTTGTTACAATTTCCAACTACCACTCATAATTGTGGAAAGTTGATAATTCAATTTCCAACTCCTTCAGTAACTTCTTAGGGAAATGGGAAGCATTAAATTTTTAATTTCAGTTCAACAATAAATTATGGACAAGGGAATTTCAACATCAGCACTTTCCCTCATTCCCCTCACTGGTTACCACTCATGGCATCATAGTCAGTGAAATTTTCCATCAATTCCTTCAACTATTGACAATTTTCATTATTAGTAAAAACATAATTTAAATGATTAAAAACATTAATAAAGAAGTCATATTGAATTCTCCCAGGAATACGTGTCATAATTATATTTACGATTGGGGTTTGGAAGCGGGGTGTTACAATCCCCCACCAAAGGAACACCGTCCTCCGTGTTCACACCACTCTTAATGTTCTTGTAGTAATAGAACATCCCAAATTGTTCTTATTCATTGTAGCATTGCACACAATGGCTCTTCAACTACACTAGTATCATTTCCATTTTCACATTAATGATACTTTTCATTTCCTCGTCATTGTTACTTTAACAATATCATTATATGTTATTTTTAGCTGTCTAGTTACTTCGAGACCTTTGGCATTTCATCATATGCTAACATCAAACATCATATATATATATATATATATATATATATATAATGATCATTAAATTATCAATAGGAGATTTTGATTCCACAAAGTAATCATGCCTTTGAACATTATTAGCAATTTCAAATCAATACTTGCTTTATTATTGCTTCACAAGGCTTCCACAAGCAACAAGTTCATCTCACAATTTTTTTAGACACACCCAATTGCATTCATGATCCCAATAAGCAATTAAGATGAATCGTCCATAACAAACTCATTCAAGTCTCTTCTTGATTGTAGTTACTCACTCTCTAGGCTCTAACATCCCCTTTTTTGCTAAACAACCTCTCAGACAATCCATATTGCCAAGAATTTATTGCATAGCAAGGTCAATGAGACTTGTAGAGTCTAACAATAGAGGCACCCCTCTGGGTCGCTCTAACTTAACATGATACATCCCATGTATCATAATTAAGGGAAAACACATATCATAGGGTTTTAGTGTCACCACAATGGCCTTGTTCATGGACTTTTAGTTTCATAGGTATCATTTATCCTTTTTGGATAGATCCTATTATATTACCTGTATCATATCCTTACAGTTTCCATGATATATCCTCATAACAATTTCCATCAAAAATAAATTTTTTAAAGCTTGCTTCACATAGAAACAAGGTTTTACAAGTTTGAGAGCAATGTACATATTTTCCTAATCATAATTACATTTACAATGTCAAATATTAGGCCAATTAAAATATATGTACTACAACACCTTTGTAATCGACAACTATTTCCAGGTTATGCTTTAACATATACACAAAAGTTCAATTATTTGTTTCTTTATGTTCCATTAGCATTGTCCATGCTTAGATCATTTTGAGAATTCACTTCTCTTAATCTAAAGAAATGAAATTTAGACAACAAGAGGATTCAAAGGATTCTCCATTTTGAATCTCTCACATAACTTGGATCTCATAGTCCAAACGTTCTCATTGTTCCAATCAAGTCCACTTCGACTGATCTTTACCCAAATCTAGCGTTCTTAATCTAATTTTGCATTCAATTTAACAAGGGAAACTTCATAAGTTCATGTATAGCTCTAGTATATTAAATATATGCAATAAACTTTATTAATGTTTCTTATATTTCTTAATAGGCTTACTAGACCAATTATTTCTTAACAATCTTAGGGAACCCTCCCCCTTGCACTCCTGTTCATACCCGTTAGTATGTAACAAATTTGATCTTGTTAGTACCATGATCTACTTCCTACTCCACTCTTACACCGACATGATTACCATAGTTTATGTGTTCAAAGTATGCATTGGACAAGGTACTCAAGGTTAAATTTAAGTATTCATTTCATACCTTCTCATGCACATGTGAATACCCATGTTTATCACCTCCACATGAACTTTCATTCAGATTTAAAGTTAGTTTGATTTTGTAGAAATTTGAATAATAGCTGAATTATTCACCGAGATTATCCTGATTACACACTATTTGAGCTTCATGCATAATACATAACCTCTTCTACAATTGATCATCAATTTGCGGAAATAGAAGCAGTCGCATGCGCACATTAAAGCATAATCAAGCACACATAGAACACAGGATGTAATGGGGAAAGCATACAGCTGAAAACCCCCAACTATCTGTATATTATAATGATAGAGAACATGTAACAATACATAGCACAAAGCTCTCACAACTCTTAGCACTATCTCACATGCTACACACAAACTAGCATGGAAGATGAACAAGTCACAGGTTCAAATCTCCTCCTCAAGTCTGCCTGCCTCTACTGCGCAATCCAAGATGAATAATGATGAGATCCAAGTTCGAATCCACCTGGCTTGTACTGCGCAATCCTCATTGGCAATCTCAATCAATGTGTGTGCAAATCTCATGCACAACCATAGTCACAACTGATAGTAGACTCACCCTTTCACCCACCTTTAACACTGGTCTCCACTGAACTGTCCATGCATTGTAGTTAACTGATGTGTTCTTTAGTTGAATTATGAGTTAATAATTAGTGAATTAATTAATAATTAATTCACACCACTCATCACTAGTGTATTTTTCAGTTAGACTAAATACAACTAGTTCAACTAAGTTAAACAGAACACAACTCCACCAACTGTCTCATCAACTCCACCAAAATCTGCCACTTGAGTTCTAACTGAAGTCAACCATGCAATAACTCAACTAACCCTTAGGAAAATCATATTTCCTTCTGTTAGCTGCATGTGCCACATCCAAGCATCAAACTGAAGTGCTCCAAGAGGATAAGATAATGTTTATAGTCTAAATATTATTAAGGGTTAATAATATTTGACTGTTCTATTTTTAGCCCGACAGTCTAAAAATAGATTCCGCCCAATGTCTAAAAATAGACATAGTCTAAAAAATAGACTTTGCACCAAAAATAGCCTGCGGGCCCACTTAGTAAAGGTGACTTCTTTTCACTAAGCTCCATCATCTTGTTGCATTTTCAACACTCCCTCTCAATAAGATATGGATTATCTGCAACCCCTATCCTGCCTCTGTGGTATTCGAATTTGCTCCTGGTGAGCGCCTTCGTCAAGATATCAGCATCCTGATCCTCCGTGGGAATGTATGAAAGTAACATGATTCTCCGCTGCACACAATCTTTGATATGATGGTACCTGATGTCGATGTGTTTGGATCTATCATGAAATATTGGATTAGCCGAGAGTTTAATGCAACTCTGGTTATCACAATAAATCACTGTAGGCTCCAAATGCAACCCGAACAATCCAACGAGGATCTTCCTCATCCAAATAGCCTCGCATGCAGCCAAGCTTGCTGCCATGTACTCGGCCTCTGCTGAGCTGAGTGCCACGGATCTCTGCTTCCTTTGCTGGGCTCTTTGTCGACCCGATCTTGAAGATCCCTCCAGATGTGCTCTTTCTGTCCGTTGGGCTCCCTGCCCAATCTGCATCCGTGAAGCCACATAACTTCACCTCATCCTCCTGTCTGTACCACAAGCCATATCCCGATGTGCCTCTAAGATAACGAAAGACATGCTTTCCTGCCTTCCAGAAGATCTTGGTAGGCTTAACCATAGCTTGCGGAAGCTAGTTAACAGCATAGCATATATCGGGTCGTGTATTGACCAGATACATAAGCGACCCCACCAACTGTCGATAAACAGTGGCATCCACTACCTCCACTGAAGTAGCATCCTCCTTCCTCCAATCTCCAGGAAGAGGAGTATCAACAGGCTTGCAGCCATGCATGTTGAACTTCTGCAGTATCTCCCGGGCATACTTACCCTGAGAAATAAACAGTTCGTCATTGCGCTGCCAAATTTCCAATCCCATGAAATAATGAAGGAGGCCCAAGTCCTTCATCTCAAACTCTCTAGCAAGATCCTCCTTGCATGAAAGTATCAACAGCTCATCACCCGTCAAAATCAGATCATCTACATACAGTACAATGATCAGCAACTTTCCCTCCACCACAATCTGGTACAGGTTAGGATCCGCCTCACTCTTGGAGAATCCAAGTGCGGTGAAATAACTGTCTATCTGCGTGTACCAAGCATGAGGTGCTTGTTTTAACCCATACAGTGCTCTCTTGAGTCTACACACATGCGACTCATTGTTGAAGATCTCGAAACCTTCGGGCTGCTCTATGTACACCTCCTCCTCAATGAATCCGTTGAGGAACGCAGTCTTCACATCCATCTGATGGATGTGCCACCCCATCTGCGCTGAGAGAGCTAGGATCGTCCGTATGGAAGAGTACCTTGCGACGGGCGCAAAGGTCTCCTCATAATTGATCCTCTCTATCTATGAGAAGCTCGGCAACAAATCTTGCCTTGTACTTCTCCACACTCCCGTCAGCCGCCTGCTTCACTTTGTAGATCCATCTCGAACCCACCACTGATTTCCCCTCTGGCATTGGGACAATCTCCCATGCACTGTTTCTGACAATCGAATCATACTCTTCCACCATGGCATCTACCCATGCGGGGTCCTCCACAGCTTCCTCGAAAGAGGATGGCTCTGTCACGACACATTTGCTCACAAGAGCCATGTATCCAGTGTGCGGTCGGTCATTTGTCTCTGTCTGCTTGTCTTGTAGGTGGTCCTACAACCTTCTCTGCATCTTGAGCAGGTCGCTCAGCTTCTGTAGTGTGCTTCCACCCTCTGATGTTTGGCACTGCATGAGTGGTTTCTTCCAGTCCATGAAACTCCTCTTGTGGGTGATCCACATCCTGAGGCTCATCTTTAGGAACAAGTAGCTCCTCATCTGCATGCAAGTGTAGCTCCCTCTCAAGCAACAACTTCATGGCTTTCTCCTCATGAAATTTGATATCCGTCGCACGATAGTCATCCGATTGTTTGGCAAATACACAAGATAATTGTGGGGTGTTTCTGTGTACCTCAAAAATATCCCAACGTCTGCGGTCGGCTCCAAGCTTCTTTCTGGCGTCCTTCGTCACATGCATGTAGACAGGTGAGCCAAAAATCCTCAAATGAGAAATGTCAGGCCTCTTGCCAGAAAATGCCTCCTTCGGTGTACTCATGCCAAGTATCTTGTGAGGACAACAGTTCTGCACATACACTACAGTATTGCATGCCTCCACCCACAAGTGAAGGGGTAGGCCCTGATCATGCAACATCGCCAGTGCAGCACCTACGATCGTTTTTTTCTTCCACTGAGCAACCCCGTTCTGCTGTGGGTTATGGGGTGCGATGAGCTCTCTCTGAATCCCTTCTGTGCTACAAAATTCATTGAATTCAGCAGAGATGAATTCACCACCATTGTCGCTCCTAAGAGCCTTCACATGCTTCCCCGATTCCTTCTCAACCAGCGCCTTGAACTCACAGAACTTTGAGTATGTCTCGCTCTTCTTTTGCATGAAGAAGATCCAGCACTTCCGAGAGAAATCATCAACAAAGATCACATAGTACTTATGCTTTGCTGTCGAAGCTACTGAGAAAGGTCCACACACGTCTGTGTGAATTCTCTCAAGGATCGTCGTGGCGCGACTATCCTTCTCGTGAAAGGTGGCTTTCACAAATTTTCCCAAGGTACATCCCTTGCACTGATTTTACTGCGCAAGAGTACCCTTAGGAAGCCCAGTAGAAATCTGCTGCAGTATCTTCAAAGCTCCATGGTGAAGGTGGCCCAATCTCAGGTGCCACAACTCGCCATCATCCCGGCTCACCACTCCTTCTGCCTTGCCTGCCATTGCTGTGCAGCCATCTACCTGCAATTGATAAAGGTTCTTAACTCGAACTCCTATCCTCTGGGTCTCACCAGTTGCCTTACTGCGTAGGAAAGCCTTTCCCTCGCTAAAGACAACATCATATCCCTTGTCTTCTAACATCGCCACAGAGATAAGATTCTTCTTCAATTCTGGAACATGCATCACTTCCTTCAATACGAAGGGTTTACCAGACTCCCTCTCAAAGGAAATGGTACCGATACCGGTCGCACTGTATCTACCATCATCGCCCATCTCGATGTGCACTCCAAGATCTTTCTCATCCAGATCTGAAAACGGATCTCGATCTCCAGTCATGTGAAAAGACGCACCACTGTCCAAGAACCATCACCAGTCCCATCACACTTGAATTGAGACCAAGCATGCGTCAGTGAAAAATCCAGCCAAGCTGAGGCTAAGAGGCCTCTTCCGCTGCAGATTGACGAAGCATGCTTATTTTCAACTGTACGCGGACAGTGTGGCATAATGTAAGGTGTTGGTGGCTGATGAAAATGCTTCACCTTGGACACCATCTGTTCTTGCATTTCGCACCGGAATGAGAAGCTTTCTTGCTCTTCCCCTTCTTTGCTTTGGCAGCCAAAGCACAATTTTCTTCATCAGATGCCTTTGATGAAGATCCGTCCCTGGTACTCCGCCTTATCTCCTCTTGCACAAGATCCAACCAAAGTCGCTCCCATCCTGGCAATTTCTCCCAACCATTGACAGAATCCTGATAGGCATGCCAACTCTTCGAAAGACCAAGGAGAGCCAAACTCACCAATTCCTCATCATCTACAGTCACCCCCACACTTCCCAGCTCATCCCTGCATTGGATGAACTTCGTGAGGTACTTGGGCATACTGTCGCCTTTCTCCATCTTTATGTGTCTAAGTTTATCCTTGAGCGCCAACTTCCTCTGGTCGCTCTTGCTTTGGAATAAATCTGTCAACGCTTTCCACATCAAGTATGGAGAAGCTTTTCCATGCATGCTAGATACAATGTGATCCTTCACGCCCTCCAACAGAATCCTTCGACATTTTGCCATCTTCTTTTGCCATGCCTCAACTTGAGCAGCATCAGTAGGCTTTGGGACCTCAACCTCTATGAACTCCTTCAGCCCGTTATCATCTAATACCGCCTCCATTCTGTCCTTCCATGCAACATAATTCGAGCTGCCCTCAAGGGCATACTCCAGTCGCAATCCGTTGAAAGACATTTTGACTTCGACACCAAGAAAACTGCTGAAAATTCGAATTCCAAATTCTGCTGCAAATTCGAATTCCACCAGCTCAAAACTCAACCGCTTCCGATCTGTGAGAATAAGGTATTTCTAGCACAGAGATCGACTGTAGGGGCATTTACTGGATATATCACCTTTCAAAGAAATGATGGATCCAGAGGCTACCTGGCCTGCTTACAGACTCTGTCTACCGAAATAAATTGTAATCACTGTAATAGATCCGATGATCAATTTTGCTCTGATACCATGTAGAAATTTGAATAATAGCTGAATTATTCACCGAGATTATCCTGATTACACACTATTTGAGCTTCATGCATAATACATAACCTCTTCTACTATTGATCATCAATTTGCGGAAATAGAAGCAGTCACATGCGCACATTAAAACATAATCAAGCACACAGAACACAGGATGTAATGGGGAAAGCATACAGCTGAAAACCCCCAACTATCTGTATATTATAATGATAGAGAACATGTAACAATACATAGCACAAAGCTCTCACAACTCTTAGCGCTATCTCACATGCTACACACAAACTAGCACGGAAGATGAACAAGTCACAGGTTCAAATCTCCTCCTCAAGTCTGCCTGCCTCTACTGCGCAATCCAAGATGAATAATGATGAGATCCAAGTTCGAATCCACCTGGCTTGTACTGCACAATCCTCATTGGAAATCTCAATCAATGTGTGTGCAAATCTCATGCACAACCATAGTCACAACTGATAGTAGACTCACCCTTTCACCCACCTCTAACACTGGTCCCCACTGAACTGTCCATGCATTGCAGTTAACTGATGTGTTCTTTAGTTGAATTATGAGTTAATTATTAGTGCATTAATTAATTCACACCACTCATCACTAGTGTATTTATCAGTTAGACTAAATACAACTAGTTCAACTAAGTTAAACCGAACACAACTCCACCAACTGTCTCATCAACTCCACAAAACTTTGCCACATGAGTTCTAACTGAAGTCAACCATGCAATAGCTAAACTAACCCTTAGGAAAAGCGTATTTCCTTCTGTCAGCTGCATGTGCCACATCCAAGCATCAAACTGAAGTGCTCCAAGAGGATAAGATAATGTTTATAGTCTAAATATTATTAAGGGTTAATAATATTTGACTGTTCTATTTTTAGCCCGGCAGTCTAAAAATAGAAACCGCCCAATGTCTAAAAATAGAAGTCCATCTATTTTTACCAACTCGACCAATCATCCATAAATAGCATCCTGCAACTCATAGACCATGATCCATATGTCTAAAAATAGACATAGTCTAAAAATAGACTTTGCGCCAAAAATAGCCTGCGGGCCCACTTAGTGAAGGCGACTTCTTTTCACTAAGCTCCATCATCTTGTTGCATTTTCAATAGATTTATAGAAATTTATCACCCTTCTCTTCCATTCAACAATTTTCAAAGTACATTTGCAATTTACAACTCTCCTTGTTAAGAAATTCCTCTCTTGTACACTTGCTCCATGGGCACTAGGGACAACATGGCCTCCCAATGAAGCAAGCTAGGTAGTGTTAATACTGCCCAAAACACAAACAACCAACCTTATGCTTTCTCCTTAGCTTATCCATGCATCTATTCTCATCCATTTTATCTAGTAAATATATATTCACAATCCTTTCTAAGAATATTGCTTCATTATTTACTTAAGAATATTGCTTCATTATTTACTTATTATGACCCATAAGGACAAGAAAATTCTTCCCCTTATGTGCGCATAATTCGTTTTAGGTGACATAGCCACATTCATCGACTATGACATTACACCATCCTTTCATCAATTCACTCTATATCAAGATAAAAAAAACCAAAAACATAAGAAAAGATAGATCAACAACTAGCTAATAAGCCATTTCGAAGGGACAACCTCCATTTACATCACATAAATGAACAATCCTTGAATGATTCAAATGAAAATACCTCCTTGGTATATATAAGAGTCTAAAGGGTCAAAATATAATTAGGGCCTACATAAAAGCAATAATGTAAGGGCACAACAATAACAATACTAGGATTTTATGGGGCACAACAATAACAATATAGGAAATACACTAGTATTATAGGGACCAACATGCCCCTCTCCTTTAAAAAAGTGTTGTCCTTGATGCTTAAGTAGTTCTATATGCTTTTGTATAAAATACTCATCCTCCCTTGTGGAAGCTTCAATATCTAAGTTCTTCCACTTAATGAGATACTCTAAAATTGATCAATTACATAGTGTCTAGACTCTTTTTTCCATGACTGCTTTAGGCTCCAATATGATTCTTATTTCCTCATTAAGTTCTGGAAATATAGTGTGATCTGGGAGCTTGTCACCTATAACCTTATTTAAGCATGAAACATGGAAAACTGGGCATGCTCATGAAGATGTAGGAAACTCCAATTTGTATGCCATAGTATCAATCTTTTGCAACACGTTGTAAGGGCCATAGTAATTGGGTGATTATTTATTATCCTTCTTAGCTTGGTTGAGGGACATTTGTTTGTATTGGTGTAGTTGGAAAAATACCCAATCTCCCACATCAAAACTTCTTTCATTGTGATACTGATATGCCTGTTGTTTTATTCAACTTTGTGCTAGAGTCAGGGTATCCTTCAACACTCGGAGAAATTTTTGTTTATGCTTGATGTGATCTTCCACTACTTGAACCTTAGAATTGTCTCTTAAAGGCACCATGATGGACAATGGATAATATCCATAAAGTGTCATAAATGGGGTCATTTTCGCTACGGTATGGAAGGAAGTCTTATACCACCATTCTGTTAAAGGTAGCCACTTGAACCATTGTGTTTGTATATCAGATACAAAGCAACAAATATATCCTTCCAAACATTTGTTCACTATCTCAATTTTCCCATCAGATTGAGGATGAAAAGATGAACTATGAGTTAATTGACTACCCAGACAAGAAAAGAATGCAATCCAAAAATTTCTAGCGAAAATGGGATCTATGCCTCTTGCAATAATCTTTTGGTTTCCATGTATCTTTTGAACTATTTCCATAAGTGCAATATCGATTGTACTGGCTTCGAAAGGATGAGATATTGACACAAAAAATTGTGCATACTTGGTAAGTCTATCAACTACCACCACGGTGACACTCTTTCATTCGAACTTGGGTATACTTGTAATAAAATCCATTAAGACCTCCTCCCAATGTTGACTTGGAGTGGTTAATGGTTGTAAAAGACCCGGGGGCTTATTTTTGTTGAATTTATTTTGTTGGCAAACCAAACATTTTGCCACAAACTTTTGAATATCAACTGTAAGGCCATCCAAAAAAATTCATTCTTGACCTTGTGGTAAGTTTTTAAAAATCCCAATTTCCCTCCTACAAGAGATATGTGAAATTCCAAAAGAACCTTTTGTTTGAGTTGGGAGTTCTTACATAGATATAAACGATCTTTGTACCATAATGAATTGTTTTTCTAGATAAATGTATCATATGCATTAGGATCTTGCTGCAACTTTGAATAAGTGTCCACAAGTCTTCTTCATCATTCTTCCATTCATCCCTTGCTTCAGTTATCTAATCAGGTTGGATAATAGAAATGACATAGAGCAATGCCTCCACATCTTCATCCCTCCTTTGGAGTGCATTTGAAACAACATTTTGCTTCCATTTTTTGTAGATGATTTCAAAGACATAATCCAACATCTTGTTTCCCATTTTTGATGCCCTTCCGAAGATAATATTTGTTCCATGAAGTATTTAAGACTATCATGCTCTTTTTTTACCTTGAAGTGTCTTCCCATCAGGTAAGGGTGCCATTTCTCCAGGGCATGTACTATTGTCAACATTTCCTTCTCATAAATAGGTTTTTGTAAATATTTCTTTTGATTGGACAAAATTCAAAAGAAATGGATCTTCCTTCTTGCATTAAAACAACACCAATTCCATTTCCCAAGGCATCACATTCCACAATACAGGTTTTTATGAAATCCAGTGTAGCTAAGACTGGAGCTTGGCACATTGCCTATTTAAGATATTCAAAGGCCTTAGTTGTTTCCAGAGTCCAAAACAATGCATATTTCTTTAGTAATGTTGTTAGGGGTGCTGTTATTTTCCCATAATTCTTAACAAACTTGCGATAATACCCTATCAACCTAAGAAATCCTCGAAGGTGCCTTAAGGTTATAGGTATTTTCCATTCCTTGATGGATTTAATTTTTTAGGGTCTACCTTAACACCCTCATGAGATAAAATATGACTTAAATATTCCACCTCCTATACCCCAAAGAAAAAATTGGATGGTTTTTCATACAATTGTTTCTCCTCCAATAGTTTGAGCACCTTGTCAACATGCTGAACATGATCTTTCCAAGACTTGCTGTAGATTAGTATATCATCAAAAAATACTAACACAAATTTTCTAAGGAAGGGTTTGAAAGTGGAATTCATCAAACCTTGAAATGTGGAAGGCGCATTAGTAAGGCCAAAAGGCATGACCAAAAAATTGTAATGACCTTTATGATTTTCAAATGTTGTTTTCATAATGTATTTTGTCTTCATTCTAATTTGATGATATCCTGAATGAAGATACAACTTGGTGAAGTAAATTGTTCCACGGTGGTTCATCCAACAATCAATCAATGAAATGAATCAGATATTTATCTTTAATGGTGAGCTTGTTGAGCTCTCTATAATCTAGACACATACACCATGATCCATCCTTCTTGTGTGCCAATACTACTAGAGAAGATAAAGAAATTTAGCTAAGATGAATTATACCCTCCTCTAGCATTTTTGTAACCATAAATTCAATTTCACCTCCTGGGCATAGGGATATCTGTAAGGTTTGATGTTTGTAGGAACACTTCTTGGAATCAAGTGAATAGCATGATCATGATCACGAATAGGTGGGAGACCTTTGGGAGTCTCAAGTACCTAGAGTGATTTTCAAGGACTCTTTGGAGATCTGGAGAAATGGATGAATTAGATGTTTGAACATCTAGTGACCATAATTGCACAATTACCCCTAGTTCTTCCTTCTTCAAAAGCTTTGTCATGTCATTAGAGTTGATTATTTTCCTTGGTTTCCCTACAAGACCCCTTAATTAAATTTCCTTTCCTTCCCCAAAAAAATTCAAGAAAAGTTCTAGAAAATTGAAAGCTATCGTCCCAAAGATAGTAACCATTGGACTCATAATACAACATCAACACCACCCATTGGAATGGAAAGCATTGGACTATTCAATACATATTTCCCAATGGTTATATGTGGGTTAGATTGATATTATGGAACTTCCTTGAGAAATTTATAGTTCCTCCATTTGCAACCATTACTAGACACTATGGTACTAGATATATAAAGAAATTCAAATCCTTGGCTATCTTACAATGAATAAAATTATAGGTACTACCTGAATCAATCATCACTATTACCTTTTTCTTCTTGATGCATCCTTTTATCATGATAGTTTGAGGAGTGGTAATTCCTACCAATGCATTACAATATATGGTCAGATTTATTTTTTATTTTTCAACCCCAGGGGTTGGTTCCTGGTTTGTATCTTCTTCTTTCGAAATTTCTTGTTCCTTTTCTCCCCCCTCTTCACTATCTATGTATAATAATTTCTTCTCAACACACTTATGACCTTTAGTGTATTTTCTATTGTTGAAATACAGCAAAAAATTCCTAATTTAATTTTCCCTTGATTAAATTAGGAGAAATTTGAATTTCCACATCAACAGACACCTTGAATGAGTTAACTGAGGTGATCTAGTTCTTATCATTCAATTAGCTTAGTTAATTCATGTTGGGGGAATGAAATTTAGTTGTGTGCACTGATTCCTAAATTTTAGGATCCCAGGTTGAGTTAATTTCAGTTGTAACAATTTAATTCAGTTAAATTGAGTTATGGTCAGTTAAATTAGTTCCAACTGTTGAAGGAACTAATGGAAGGTCTAGCAGTGGGGTGTAACTGCTGATAAATGAGGGCGTTTAATTCAATTTATCTTTCATGATAATTACTTTTGAACTTGTTATGCTTCTTTACTTAGAGCTTATCTTCATTATCTTATTATGTCTTTCATCAAGTCAATTATCAAAACAAAAGAGATACAAATCTTAGGCTCTTCAAGCTAGGGCCAAAACCTCTCCCTCTTGGAGAGTAAAACCTGAAAGTAATTCTTCTTAAATATCTTCAATTGACAAGTACCATTACCATGACCTAGACCCTTGAATTCAGTATGCCTCCAAGACCTTTTCACAACTCCACTAATTTCCTTATGTTGATCTTCCTTTCTGCACTCCTTTTCACTGGGCCTAGGAAAGCTCGGTTCCTAGTGAAATCCTTTCCTTCTATCATCGAATTCCTAGGGACTCTTCCACAATATTCTTACTATACTCTAGATCTCGAGACTGAGATCCTTCTAGCTTCGATGTATATACTTAGCTCTTCTCTGTTTTTATCCGAAGTTTGTTAGCCTCTTCTTTATGCTGTACATACCTATGAGATTGTAGTACTTGTTTCTTTGTTGAACGCTCTTATGCACTATAGTTTAGATCCTTATCATAAACTTAGATCCTTCTCCTAGCTTTAGATTCTGCCTCACACTATTCTTTGCACTATATCACAATTTTGTTTCTTCCTTAAGTAACCTTCGGTAGCCTTGAAGTGATATCGGTATGTATAACCCAAAGAAAAATATAAGACTTCCTTATTCCTTCTCTGATATGACACTTCTCTTTGCATCACATTTCATTCCTTGAACTCGCACTTAGTTGTAGACTTGATCCAAACTTTTTTTTATCACAAATGAGGCTGCAAAATTATATAGATAGGGACTGTCTCATGTCTTCTAGGCCAACATGACTTCTTGAGGATGAGTCGACTTCATCAAGGAGTATATTTTCCACATTTGAGCCGACTTACTTGGAGCATTTAGAAAAGGTATTGGAGCATACAAATTACATCAATATTGTCCTTCATAAGTGTAATTCTTCTTCATATACATGTGACAAGATGACAGACCCCTAAAGACATCAAGAATAATTATTTGACCTATAATAAAACTTCTTTTCTCATGAAACCCATGAGGCAAGTATTACAAAACACATTTTGTCTTCTTCATGAAGACCGAGCCTAGTTACACTTTCCAACACTCCCTCTTAACTAGGGAGGTATTCCCAATGATACATGTTCACTTTCAATCTGAATAATCTCATACGAAGAATTCGATTAGTAATCCCATCTGTATAGCATCATATCAACCAACATTGTCACGGTGCAAGGCCTTGACTAACAACTCCAGCTCTCCACGAGACCATGAGCTACAATGCTAGCTACACCAATGATGAGTAGACACCCTCATCATTGTCTCTCTAGGATCATATCCCACCCAGGTTCATATAGGATATGTCCACCAGGACTATTATTACTGTTGGATTCCCAGTCCTCAAATAATATCTGTCGTTCCATGACTACTCTTTCCTTGGATGCCCTAATACATCCCCAAAAGAGTATTGGATGCCATATGATTACCCAATCTCACATTCTGTCTTCCCGGTGAAGACTAAAACGATGTGTCTATCTCTCCCTCTCAACTAAGGAGGACATATTCCACAAAGGAATGTACTCAATCCTATACAAGGAATGTACCTAAGATCCCTCTTGGCTTAGGAATAACCAAGTTTCTTCCAAGTAATAAAATCATTACCAGGCTCCCTCTTAATCAGGGACTTGCAATAGCAATGATGAAAACACCCAACTGCTCATGAAGAGCTCCTTTCTTCGATGCCAATAATTTCTTTGTTGTTGAGGATTCTTTAACTTTGGGATCTCTTCATAGGGCACAAATCATCCATCAATTTCAAGAGTCATGTCTTTATTTTGTGAGAAAGTGATCAATCTTTTCATCTGGTCTCATGTTGCTTTCCTTCGAACCATATTTCTTCCAAGGATATTTCATCCTGTCATATGGTTATCAACTATGGAAGAAATACACTTCCCTTTGGAAAACCTGCATAAGCTCATTAGATATTATTCAATTATAAATATGAAAACTTAAATCAAAGTTTACCTTAGTGATGATCTTTCACCATGAAATTATTCTTGTAGGCATCAACATCTTTTGTATAGATTTAAACTTCTCTTAAATATATGTATTGTCAAGGGTCTCCATATTTACCGAACTTCTTATCAGAGTCTACATATCTTCCCAGGATATTTTCTAGTCAAGTCTACTTGGATTTCTTGAATGTTGACTACCTTTTTCCATGGTTGTATTTCTCACGATCCCTTCCTCTTCCTTTCTTCACACAATATTATTGTATTCCCATGAACTTCCAATGCGCAACTCCTTGATAATGTACAATCACCTCATATTCCATATGCGGACATATTATGTTGATTTTATCTGGTGTGGATCATGTCTATTGAAAACCTCTGCATCATAGGAGTTTTTACTTTCTACTTTCCCTTGATCATACTTTTTCTACCCGCAACCATATGACCTGCATATATAGCATCCAGTGTCAACAAAAATATACATGTACCTCATTTTATTTATTTTGATTTATCCTTGCAGCAAGTTTCCTTATAATGAGAGAGTTTCATTCTCTTGACCTGCTTCATCAATATGTCATTATATTCTAATCCTAGAATTTTGCAAGTTAGAATTATCGAAGAAACCCTTTTCTTTCTTTCTAACCAATGAATCAAAAGAGGATTCCATTAGAAAATGTCAACACATGTTTCCATATTGATTATTTAATGAAGAACCATGATATATTATAACTGCCTTGTTTTAAATTTTATGTACAATGAGGTTCCCAGGAGCCACCATTTATCTCATACCATAGATGTTACATAAATGTTTCCAGAAATCCTCCTATGAAAAGTAATCCTACTTTTAATGCTTCTATCATGATGCTAATTTTAAAATGATGCATCTATGTAATATATAATGCTTCCTAACTATTTTACAATTGGAAAATACCTCTTAAAGAGGAATATGATCTCAATCATATTAGATATATTTCACTTCTTCTTTCTTAGGTTTCTTTGAATCTAGTTCTTCTAGTTCTCCAACGACATGTGCCTCTTCCTTTTTCCTTATGTCCCTATTGGGACAATCCTTCTTGTAGTGCCCAAGTTAATTACATCCATGACATCATATCTTATCCATGTTTCTCCTTTTATTCCAAGGATCAAACTTACCAAATCTTCCCTTTCTTCTTGACATGGCAGTATAGGCTTGATTCTCTTCATTTGATCCTATATCAATTTTATCTTTTAATATAGTCTCTTATATCTTACATAGAGACCATAGATCCTAAAATGTTTTTGCTTATTTCTTCCCATATATGCTTGAAATGAAGTTTCCCCATCCCTCCGGTAGAGCATTCAACACCACTGTAGTCATTTCTCTACCAGACATTACTTCTCCCAATTCCTGCAGTTGATCTTGCATTTTAGAAATCTTCATAAAATATGAAGTTATTGCTTCCTCTCGTGACATCTTCAACTTGTAAAATTCTTGTTTCAACAATATTACTTCTCTAGCAGTACTCACTAAGAATAGCTCCACCAATTTGTTATATATTTACTTTTAAGATTCTAGTTTTGATATATAGAGGATGAGAGAGTCCTTTATGGATTTTATAAGAATCCTTTGGGCTCTTATGTCTCCCTTCATATATTTGGCATGAGATTGAGTATCTTCTTTTGAAGGTTTAGTCACCGACCCTTGGATGTAATCCACAACTTCATTTTCAATCAAATTTAGATTTGTCCTTTTCTTCCATGCAAGAAAGTTTGTAACCCCGACTAATTTGTTGCTTTCTTTGAAAAAAGGAAAAATTTTCAGGTTCAAATTAAGTCAAAAATATACTTACTTGAATAGATGCTTTCTTCCTCTACTGGATTTTTCCTTGATGATGATATAGATAGTAGTGAAAGCTCCTTCTTAGGTTGAATTAAACAGGGTGGCTTGATGATGTCTTCAACAATTTTGATTTGATTTCAACACCAAATAGTTTCTTATGGTGATGGTTTCTACACATTGTACTTCTTGATTTATAGGTCCTTGATCTTCTTGATATGGCTTTCCAATTTCTGCAAAATGCCTCTTTAGAACTGAAGATTGACTCTTCAATGTGGATCTCTGACTATTGCTTTGTTGCCTTCTAGAAAATTGATCCTTGATCTTTTGGTACTTGAGTGTCTTCTTTCCAAATAGCCATTTCTTGTCTTCAACACCTTAGCTATGATACCATGTTGAGAAATGAGGGCGTTTAATTCAATTTCCATTTCATGATAATTACTTGTGAACTTGTTATGCTTATTTACTTAGATCTTATCTTCGTTAGCTTATTATGTCTTTCATCAAGTCAATTATCAAAACACAAGAGAAAAAAAGTTTAGGCTCTTCAAGCCAAGGCCAAAACCTCTCCCTCTTGGAGAGGAAAACCCGAAAGTAATGATTCTTATAGATATTCAATTGACAAGTACCATTACCGTGACCTAGACCCTTGACTTCAGTATGCCTCTAAGACCTTGTCACAAGTCCACCAGTTTTCTTATGCTGATCTTCCTTTCTCCACTCCTTTACACTGGCCCTAGGAAAACTCGGCTCCTAGTGAACTCATTTCCTTCTAGCCTCGACCTCCTAGAAACTCTTCCACATTCTTCTTACTATACTCTAATCTCAAGACCAAGATCCTTCTAGCTTCAATGTATATACTTAGCTCTTCTCTATTTTTATTCAAAGTATGTTTGCCTCTTCTTTAAGTTGTATATACCTCTGAGATTGCAGTCCTTGTTTCTTTTTTGAACACTCTTATGCATTGTATTTTAGATCTTGATCATAAACTCAGATCCTTCTCCTAGCTTCAGATTCTACCTCGCAATATTCTTTGTATTATATCACAATTCTGTTTCTTCCTTAAGTAAACCTCAGCAATCCTGAAGTGATCTTGGTGTGTATAACCCAAAGATAGAGATAATAATTCCTTATTCCTTCACTGGTATGAAACTTATCTTCGCATCACATTTCATTCCTTGACCACAAACTTAGTTACAGACTTGATCTGAACTTATTTTTATCACAAAATGAGGCTACAGACTTATATATATAGGGACTGTCTCATGTCTTCTAGGCCGAAATTAATTTTTGAGGATGAGACGATTTGTTATGAAACTAGCTCCAAAAATAGAAGAAAAGAGAGATCAATGCCCTATAAATCAACCACTTCGAGGGGGAAACCTCCTTTACATTACATAAATAAAAAATTCTTGGACGATACAAATGACACAACCTCCTTTCTATATATAGGAGTCCAATGGGTCACAATATAATCCTAGCCGACATAACAATAACAATGTAAGGCCACAACAATAACAATAATGGGATTCTATGGGGCACAATAATAGCAATATGGGGATTAAATGGGAAAAAAATAACAATAAGGGGGTTATACTAACAATCACAATAAGGGGACACACTAGTATTAAAGGGACCTAACATGCCCCTCTCCTTCAAACATGTGTTGTCCTCAACGCTTGATTATTTATCGATGCTTCTGTATAAAATTCTCATTCTCCCATGTGGAATCTTCAGCGAGTAAGTTCTTTCACTTGCTGAGATACTCTGAAATTGATCGATTTCATAGTTGTCGAGTTCTTGTTTCCGTGACTACTTCAGAACTTCTTTCGCGGTGATGTTGATCTTTCTGTTGTTTCATTCGATTCTGCAGCAAAGTTAGGTTATCATTTGAGAGTCAGAGAATTTGTTGTTGATGCTTGATGTGATATTCCACTTATTTATCATCCATATTAGCTTTCATTTGATCCTTCAAACCATCCAACTTAGCCTCCATGTGATCAGGAGATCATTTTTTATGCTCAAAATTGAAAGTTCTCAAAACATGACCAAACCTGAGTGACCAGAAAGTTCTCGTCGTTGCGATTCCAGCGCCGTGAACGGTTCAAAAAACTGATGTCGTATGAGGAAGATATTGCATTCTGTCCATTTTCCCAAACAACAAAAATTTTGTGACTGGGATGCCCAGTAAACATGCAGGTACAATCAGTAGGTATATTCTGGGGAATATTCCATTTTCTTACAGCCAATCAGATCGCGCCACATGGCTTAATCTAGGCCATTGATTTTTGTGGTATGGAAGTGTTTGTGAACGTCGGTGGATTTGTACGTATTTATAATGAGCCGTTGGATAAGCGACACATGGCAAGCCCGAAGGCCGCCACATGTCCTCAGGAGTATATGACAAAATTTGTTGGAGGCCACAAGAGTCGACTCTGAGACCTCAGGCGTGGGCGCGGAGGACTTTACCAACTGCTCTATTGGTGTTACTTAACCCTATAGGGTTGTGGCTGTCATATATGGTTCAAAAAAAATTTGGGCGGATAAAAAAACCGGCGGCTATGACCGAGACCCCAATGTTATATAAACCGACAGTGAGAGATACGTTCACATGTCGTTGTGACATTAACCACAATCCAACGATTACATAAAAGTTGCAGTTGACGGATCTTCGGGCTACTTATCCGGCGAATATTTAAACCAGTCACAACGCGGAGTAATGGCAACAAATGCCATGGTTTGCGGAACCCTAACACTCCAAGTTCCAAACTCAATTCTGAGTTATAAATGCCCATAACTGCGTGGTTTTAGGCGGGGGGTCGGCTTGTGACCACCTCGACCTAACCAATAACAATTAAACCTAACGGTCTATTCCGGCGGAAAAGATGGAGGCGCCCTAATTTTAGGGCTTTTTATTAATTTAACTTCAGTTAAGTGCCAATCTCCACCTTTAGTGGAGCTTTTCTAGCTGACATTGGGAAAAATGCATTGGGAGGTCAATTTTCGACCAATTTGGGGGAAACAAGAGTCTACCTAGACTAATTTGAACATTCTGGAGCCATTGGTGCAGAGAAAACATCCATTAGAGGCCTACAAACACATGTAATTTTCAATTTTTAGCATAATGACAAAGAGTGACATGCCATTGGGAGTTGGACCAGCAGATGTAGCCCAGGAGGGGTGAACTGCTTCATCATGTCTACTGTGTAAAACTTATGTGTGATTGTATTTCTCTATTATAAACTAATGTATGGTGTTTTTAAGGCTTATTTTAATGCTTAAAGTTCACAAATTCATCTATGTTTCATGGTTAAAACACTCATTCCTAAGAAAACAAATGGAGACAAATTTTACATGTTTATATTACTGAAAGGACACTTAGCACAACAAAACTAATACACTCCTTTCAGATCAAGTTGGTATGAGAGCTAGAGTTTAATCTCTGGTGTTTTTGTGTGCAAATATTTGCTAACTATTTGCAAGGGTTTTCATGCTTACTAGGCTCAAGCTTAAGAGAGGAGAAGGAAAATTGGTGGAAGCAAGAGGTTCTCAAAGTGAGCTACAAAAAAGGAGGGAAAAATTGCCACATTCTCCACCACCTAGTTCACCTCCGAGAGAAGCAGAAGAAGAAATAAGCATGCCTCCAGGAGAAGAAGAAACCCATGAAGATGTGGATCCAAAAGAAAAAGAAAGAGTGTTCAGGAAAGAATTCCCTAACATGACTGAAATGGTGAGAGTCCTTTATCAAGAAAGGAATGAAAGAATAGAATGAGAAGGATCCAAACTTCACAAAGAAGGTCAAGGATCATCAGGAGGTCACAATGATGAAGATAAATCAAATAAGGGAAATGGAGGAAATGGAGGCAGTGGAAAGTCACCATCCTCACCCTCATCAACATCCTCTACTTCATCTTCAGTATACCAGTCACACAAGTTAAAGAACACTGGTAAAAGTCATTTTCTAAAACTTGATGTTAAGTTTGAATTGCCAATGTTTAATGGTGAAGTCAATGCAGAAAATCTTGATAATTGGATTAGGAAATTGGAGGTCCATTTGAGAATTCAAAACCTTCATGATGATGAAACCAAAATCCAACTAGCTTCATTGAGAATGGAAGGTGCATCTCTTGTTTGGTGGGAAGCCAAGACAAAGGAGGAGATCAAGAAGCATGGTAAGATTATTCTATCATGGACTGATTTCATTGCTGCAATAAAAAAACATTTTTATCCATTAGCTCACATGCAGAAAGCCATAATGAACTGGAAAAAATTTAGACAATTGAAAGGAAAAAATGTACAAGACTACACCCAAGAATTTAGGAGAAAAACTCTCTTATTAGGGGTAGATTTGCAGATTCAAGATACTTTACTCAAGTACATAGGAGGCTTACATAGCTACCTAAGACATACTATTCTCATGTTTAACCCTGCAAGCTTAGATGAGGTATGTGTTCAAGCTACACATTTAGAAGCAAGAGGGAAAAACATTACTGATGAGAGTAGGAAGAAACCTTTTAAGGGGAAAAAAAAAGATAAGACCTGAAAAGGTAAGGACAAAAAGAATGCATCTGTCAAGAAAGAGGGAGAGAAAGTGGTTTGTAAACATTGTTCAAGAGAAGGCCATGAAGAGAAAAATTGTTGGAAATTACATTTTGAAAAGAGACCCAAGTATAACAATAACAAAGGGAAGCAGAAAACTGCAGCTACAACTCAACATGACTTAGGAGAAGATTCAGGTGATGAAACTTAAATTACAGCCATGGGATTGAAGAACATGAAGGGGAAATAAATTGAAACAAAACCCAATACTAGTACTTCAAACTGTCACATACAAGCTCCAAATGAAGAAGAGAGAATTGAACTCTTTCATGTGAGGGTCATATCCAAACACACCAAGATTGATACACTGTTTGACAGTGGGTCATAAGCAAACTTAATCTCTGAAGACTTGGTCAAGAAACTTAATCTTGAGACCATTCCACATCCAAAACCATATCCACTTGGTAGGATTTGTAAGGATGCAAATTTACAGGTTTCAAGGAAGTGCATATTGTGCTTTGCAATAACTGCACATTTGTTGACACAATTGAATTAGATGTGGTTCCACTTGATATTACAAGTGTTATGTTGGGCAGTCCTTACTTGTATGACAAGAAAGTGATCTTCCATCACCATGAGAAAAAATACCATTTATTCAAAGATGGAAAGGAGTACATTGTTATAGCACATCACAAGAAGACAAATGTTGCAATGGTAAATGTCGGACATGTAAAAAGACTGGTGAATTCAAGTAATAATTTTGTTCTTCTAATGATTAAGCCTAAAGTTGATGCTAATCATGTGTCATTTGAAGATTGTGATCCTAAGTTGTAATCAAATTTATATGATGTAGTTGATGCACATCATGAGATGTTTCAGGAGCCAACGGGATTGCCTCCTAAAAGGGAGATTCAACATGAGATTCGGTTACAACAAGATTGTCCTCTTCCAAACATCGGCATGTATCACAT
The DNA here is from genome assembly GCA_034641835.2 of Pinus albicaulis. Taxonomy (NCBI): domain Eukaryota; kingdom Viridiplantae; phylum Streptophyta; class Pinopsida; order Pinales; family Pinaceae; genus Pinus; species Pinus albicaulis. Next base: position 1,169,185,077 of record CM076570.1, read on the forward strand.
GTCGATAATGGAGAATGCGGAAATAAAGAGGAAAATCAAGGACTTGTTGGAAAAGGGACTCATAAGGCCAAGCATTTCGCCATGCGGTTCACCCATAGTCTTGATTCCGAAGAAAGATGGGACTTGGCACATGTGTGTCGAATTCAGAGTTTTGAACAAGATAACAGTAAAGAATTAATACCCACTCCCAAGGATAGATGATTTGCTAGATTAGCTAAAAGAATAATTTTTTTTCACTAAGTTAGATTTACGAAGTGGATATCATCAAGTAAGAATTTTAGAAAGTGACATATGGAAGACTGCATTCAAACCAAACAAGGACTCTTTGAGTGGTTGGTGATGCTGTTTGGTTTGTATAATGCACTGACGACTTTCATGCGTGTTATGGATAATGTTGTGCACCCATTTATTGATGACTTTGTGATTGTGTATTTAGATGATATACTCATTTTTAGCAAAACAAGAGAAGAACATGTCTTGCATGTGAAAAAGGTGCTTGATGGTTTGAGGAAAGAGAAATGATTTCTTAAGATATCTAAGTGTGAATTTGGAAATACTTCTCTGGTTTATTTGGGGCACATTGTAGGAGGAGGCGAGTTGAGAATTGATCCTTCTAAAGTGGAAGCCATTGTGAATTGGCCCACTCCCAAATCAATAACTGAGGTAAGAATTTTTTAGGCATGGCTCAGTATTGGAGAAATTTTATTGCTAAATTTTCTGCCATAGCAGCTCCTATGCATGTAGTGACAAGTGTGAAGAAATGCTTCCAATGGGGAGGCAAAAAACAACAAGTTTTTGAAGCTTTAAAAGACAAGATCAGTTCAGCTCCGGTCCTTGCATTATCAGATTTGAGACAACCATTCGAGATTCAAAACGATGCTAGTGATTATGCCATGGGCGCAGTACTTTTGTAGCATGGTAAGCCTATTGATTTTCATTCTGAAACATTCAATGGTGTTGTAGCTAATTATCCAACATATGACAAAGAGTTATATGAGCTGGTACAAAGCATCAAGAAGTTAAAACACTACTTGATGGGTAAAGAGACGATTATACATACCGATCACCAACCATTACAGTACTTACAGTCGCAAACAAAATTGTAGCAATCACGAAATTTCAGGTGGATGGAATTTCTTCAACAATTTCACTTGGTTATAAGGTACAAGAAAGGTATTTTCAATAAAGTTGCTGATAAGCTTTCAAGTCCAATTATAAGTGCTTCTACTTTGCTTAAAAGCAATTCTATTGTACATGAGAGTTATATAGAACAATATGAATTTGATGCTTATTTTCAAGATGTGTATGCTAGTTTGAGTGAAGGGAATCAAGTTGAGGAAAATGATTATCACATGCATAATAATTTGCTGTTTCATTTGGGCAAGATATGTTTACCACAAGGAGAGATACTTAGTGTCATGAGAGAGGCTCATTCGTCTCTTATTGCTGGACACTTTGGGGTAAGCAAAACAATGGCACATCTACAGAGGTATTGCGATTGGCCTCGCATGCTAGATAGTGTGTCACATTTTATAAGAGGATGTTCTATGTGTGCAAAAATCAAGCCTAGAAATATGAAGCTTGGTTTGTACATGCCACTACTGGTACCATCAAGGCCATGGGAGAGTGTCTCCATGGAATTTGTTGGAGGTCTACCTATGTCAAGAAAACAACATGATTATATTTATGTATTTGTGGATAGATTCAGTAAAATGTGTATACTTATGCCATGTAAGAAAACCATTACTGCTGAACAAATTGCTGAACTTTATTTTCAACATGTATGGGTTCATTATGGTTTTCCAACTTCTATTGTTAGTGACAGGGATTCCAGGTTCGTTGGGAATTTTTGGTCCAATATTTGGAAGATGATGGACACAAAGTTGAAAAAGGGTACTGCTTTTCATTCGCAAACTGATGGCCAAACTGAGGTGGTGAACAGAACCATTATGCATCTATTGAGAGGATATTGCAGCAAACATCCCAAGTTGTGGGATGAACAACTGCATTACATTCATCACGCTTACAACTGGGCCAAGCACTCTTCTAAAAATACTTCACCTTTTGAAGCCTGCTTTGGGTATTTGCCAAAATTGCCATTAGAATTCATCTTTGAGAAGGATGTTGCAATTCATGGGCATAGGGAAGATTATGTCTCAACAATTTCAAGAACAACTTGAGAAGAGTCAAAGAAAATACAAGGAGAGGCATGACAAACATAGAGTTGATCACAAGTTTCAAGAAGGAGATGAAGTATGGTTGCACATAAGCAAAGAAAAGATGCAAGGAGAAGGTAAAAAGCTCAAGCCCATTCCTTATGGTCCATTCAAGATCATTAAACAAGTTGGTAATATTGAATTTCAACTTGACTTGCCTTCATATATGCAAATGTATTCCATTGTCAATGTGGAGAATTTACGTTTGTATGAGCCTCCTTTGATTGATGATAAAGGGAGTGATATTCAACTGCCATCTATAGAATATTCCCCCCCGAAATTTCTAGATGAGCTCAAGGAGGATTCCATCCTTGACAGGAGGACATGCAGTTCTAAGAGCGGAAGTGTTGATTATCTTCGAATTTGGCTCAAGGGCAGCAAACCAAGTAAGGCAAAGTGGATGGAAGTGGAAAAGGTGAGGGAGCTATACCCTCATATTCTGAACTAGTAATTAAAGTCTTTTGGGGTCCAAAAGCTTCCCAATGGGGAGGTGTGATTAGGAGATCATGTGTTATGCTCAAAATTGAAATTTCTCAAAACATGACAGAACCTGAGTGACCGAAAAGGTCTCATCGTTGCGATTTCGGCGCCGTGAACGGTTCGAAAAATCGATGTCGTATGAGGAAGATATCACATTCTTGTAGAAAATTTGAATAACTAATATATTATTCACCGAGATTCTCCTGATCACACACTATTTTAGCTTCATGCATAATACAAAATCTCTTCTACCATTGATCATCACATGCGAAAATAAAATCAATTGCATGCATACATTAAAACCACAAACAATCACACATATGAACACAATATTTAATGGGAAAGCTTAAAGCTGAAAACCCCAACTATCTGTATATTATATGTCATGGAGATCATGTAACAATCATAGTACAAAATATCCTCACAAGCTCTCATGCACACCCTTAATTGCTACACACTATCAGGCTAGATCTAGCAAAACACATGCTCCAATATTTAGCCACTTGATAGCCAGCCTCTATTGCGTAATTAATGCTATGGGATGGCTTCATTAAATAGATAAACCACCTGGCTTGAACTGCGCAATCCTCATGGGCTACTCCACCTATCTGTGTGTTGCAAATAGCAACTGTATAGTCACAACTGATAGTTAACCTGCTCTTTCACCTATTTCTGCACTGGTCTCCACTGAAACTGTCCATGCACTGAAGTTAGCTGATGCATTCTTTAGTTGATTAATGAGTTTATAATTAGTGAATTAATTAATAATTAATTCACACCACTCTCACTAATTGTATCAATTAGTTAAACTGAATACAAATAGCTCAACTATGTTTAGATTAGTTAAACTGAATACAACTCCACTAACTTCCTCGATCAACTCCACCAAACTCTGTCACATGAGTTCTAACTGAAGTATCCATGCAATAGCTCCACTTAACCCTCAGGAATAGCGTAATTCCTTCTGTCAGCTCCTGTGCCACATCTGTGCACTTAACTGAAGTGCTCCAAGAGAATAAGACAATGTTTATAGTCCAAATATTATTAAGAGCTAATAATATTCGACATATCTATTTTTAGACTGGCAATCTAAAAATAGATTCCGCCCAATATGTCTAAAAATAGAAGTCCATCTATTTTTTCCGACTTGACCAACCATCCACAAATGGCATCCTGCAACTCATAGAACATGATCCATATGTCTAAAAATAGACTTTGCGCCAAAAATAGCCTGCGGGCCCACTTAGTGAAGGCGACTCCTTTCCACTAAGCTCATCATCTTGTTGCAATCTCAACACTCCCTCTCAACAAGATAAGGATTATTTGCAACCCCTATCTTGCCCCTGTGGTATTCGAATTTTCTCCTGGTGAGCACCTTCGTCAAGATATCAGCATCCTGATCCTCCGTAGGAATGTATGAAAGTAACATGATCCTCCGCTGCACACAATCTCTGATATGATGATACCGGATGTCGATGTGGTTAGATCTATCATGAAATACTGGATTAACCGAGAGTTTGATGCAACTCTGATTATCACAATAAATCACCGTAGGCTCTAAGTGTGAACCGAACAACTCGACCAGGATCTTCCTTATCCATATAGCCTCGCATGTAGCCAAACTCGCTGCCATATACTCGGCCTTTGCTGAACTGAGTGCCACAGATCTCTGCTTCTTGCTGTACCAAGAAACTGCTATCGACTCGATACTGAAAATCCCTTTAGATGTGCTCTTTCTGTCCGTTGGGCTCCCTACCTAATCTGCATCCGTGAAGCCACACAACTTCACCTCATCCGATTGTCTGTACCACAATCCATATCCCAATGTGCCTCTGAGATATCTCAATACATGCTTCCCCGCCTTCCAAAAGAGCTTGTTAGGCTTAACCATAGCTTGTGAAAGCTGGTTAAATGCATAGCATATATCGGGCCGTGTATTGACCAGATACATAAGCGACCCCACCAACTGTCGATAAACAGTGGCATCCACTACCTCCGCTGAAGTAGCATCCTCCTTCCTCCAACCACCAGGAAGAGGAGTATCAACAGGCTTGCAGCCATGCATGTTGAACTTCTCCAGTATCTCCCGAGCATACTTACCCTGAGAAACAAACAGTCCATCACTACGCTGCCAAATTTCCAATCCCGGGAAATAATGAAGGAGGCCCAAGTCCTTCATCTCAAACTCTTTTGCAAGATCCTCCTTGCATGAGAGTATCAACAGCTCATCACCTGTCAAAATCAAATCATCTACATAAAGTACAATGATCGGCAACTTACCCTCCACCACAATCTGGTATAGGTTAGGATCCGCCTCACTCTTGGAGAATCCAAGTCCGGTGAAATAACTGTCTATCCGTGTGTACCAAGCACGAGGTGCTTGTTTCAACCCATACAGCGCTCTCTTGAGCCTGCACACATGCGACTCGCTGCTGAAGATCTCGAAACCTTCGGGCTACTCTATGTACACCTCCTCCTCAATGAATCCATTGAGGAACGCAGTCTTCACATCCATCTGATGAATGTGCCACCCCATCTGCGCTGAGAGAGCTAGGATCGTTCGTATGGAAGAATACCTTGCGACAGGTGCAAAGGTCTCCTCATAATCGATCCCCTCTATCTGTGAAAAGCCTCGGGCAACAAATCTTTCCTTGTACTTCTCCACACTCCCGTCAACTGCCTGCTTCACTTTGTAGATCCATCTCGAACCCACCACTGATTTCCCCTCCAGCCTTGGGACAATCTCCCATGCACTGTTTCTGACAATCGAATCATACTCTTCCACCATGGCATCTACCCATGCGGGGTCCTCCACAGCTTCCTCGAAAGAGGATGGCTCTGTCACGACACATTTTCTCACAAGAGCCATGTATCCAGTGTACCGGTCCGGTGACTGTCTCTGTCTGCGCTGTGCTGTAGGTGGTCCTACAACCTTCTCTGCATCTTGAGCCAGTCGCTCAGCTTCTGTAGTGCGCTTGCACCCTCTGATGGTTGGCGCTACATGAGTGGTCTCTTCCACTCCATGAACTTCCTCTTGTGGCTGATCCACATCCGGAAGCTCCTCCTTAGGAACTAATAGCTCCTCTTCTGCATGCAAGTGTGGCTCCCTCTCAAGCGAACACTGCATGGCTTTCTCCTTCTGAAATTTGATATCCCGTCGCACAACAGTCTTGCGACTGTCTGGAAAATACACACGATAGTTGTGGGGCGTATCAGTGTACCCCACAAATATCCCAACCTCTGTGGTCGGCTCCAGTTTCTTCCTGGCATCCTTCGTCACATGAATGTAAACAGGTTAACCAAAAATCCTCAAATGGGAAATATCGGGCCTCTTACTAGAAAACGCCTCCTCGGGTGTACTCATGCCAAGTATCCTGTGAGGACAACGGTTCTGCACATATACTGCAGTATTGCATGCCTCAGCCCACAAGTGTATGGGAAGGCCCTGATCATGCAACATCGCCCGTGCAGCACCCATGATCGTTCTTTTCTTCCGCTCAGCAACCCCGTTCTGCTGTGGGTTATGAGGTGCTATGAGCTCTCTTCGAATTCCTTCTACGCTGCAAAAGTCCTTGAATTCGCCAGAGATGAATTCACCACCATTGTCGCTCCTTAGAGCCTTCACCTGCTTCCCCGATTCTTTCTCAACCAGCGCCTTGAACTCACAGAATTTTGAGTATGTCTCGCTCTTCTTCTGCATGAAGAAGATCCAGCACTTCCGAGAAAAATCATCAACAAAGATCACATAGTACCTGTGCTTTGCTGTCGAAGCTACTGAGAAAGGTCCACACACGTATGTGTGAATTCTCTCAAGGATCGTCGTGGCGCGACTATCCTTCTCGTGAAAGGTGGCTTTCACAAATTTTCCCAAGGTACACCCCTTGCACTGATCTGACTGCGCAAGAGTGCCTTTAGGAAGCCCAGTAGAAATCTGCTGCAATATCTTCAAAGCTCCATGGTGAAGGTGGCCCAATCTCCGGTGCCACAACTCGCCATCATCCCGGCTCACCACTCCTTCTACCTTGCATGCCATTGCTGTGCAACCATCTACCTATAATTGATAAAGGTTCTTAACTCAAACCCCTATCCTTCGGGTCTCACCAGTTGCCTTACTGCGCAGGAAAGCCTTTCCCTCGCTAAAGACAAAATCATATCCCTTGTCTTCTAACATCGCCACAGAGATAAGATTCTTCTTCAATCCTAGAACATGCATCACTTCCTTTAATACGAAGGGTTTACCAGACTCCCTCTCAAAGGAAATGGTACCGATACCGGTCGCACTGTATCTACCATCATCGCCCATCTCGATGTGCACTCCAAGATCTTTCTCATCCAGATTAGTAAACAAATCTCGATCTCTTGTCATGTGAAAAGACGCACCACTGTCCAGAAACCACACTGATCCCGCCAAACTTGAGACCAAGCATGCGATTAGCGAAAAATCCAGCTCAAACTGCGAGGCTAAGGCCTCTCCAGCTGCAGATCTAGCAGCCTGCTTATTTTTCTTCTTCTGCGGACAATTTGTGGCATAATGTCTGTGTTGGTGACAGTGAAAGCACTTCACCTTGGACATGTCCTGCTTCTTGCCTTTCGCACCGGATTGAGAAGCTTTCTTGCTCTTCCCCTTCTTTGCTTTGGTAGCCAAAGCGCAATTCTCTTCATCAGAGTTCTTTGATGAAGATCCGTCCCTGGTACTCCGCCTTATCTCCTCTTGCACAAGATCCGACCAAAGTCGCTCCCATCCTGGCAATTTCTCCCGACCATTGACAGAGTCCTGATAGGAATGCCAACTCTTCGGAATCCCAAGGAGAGCCAAGCTCACCAGGTCCTCATCATCTACAGTCACCCCCACACTTCCCAGCTCATCCCTGCATTGGATGAACTTCATGAGGTACTTGGGCATACTGTCGCCTTTCTCCATCTTTATGTTCCTGAGTTTGTCCTTGAGCGCCAACTTCCTCTGGTCGCTCTTGCTTTGGAATAAATCTGTCAAAGCTTTCCATATCAAGAATGGAGAAGCCTTACCATGAAGGCTGGATACTATGTGATCCTTCACACCCTCCAACAGAATCCTTCGACACTTTGCTGTCTTCTTTTTCCATGCGTCAAGTACGGCAACATCACTAGAAGTAGGCTTTGGAACTTCAGCATCTATGAACTCCTTCAACCCATTGTCATCCAACACCGCCTCCATCCTGTCCTTCCATGCAATATAATTCGAGCTGCCCTCAAGGGCATACTCCAATCGCAATCCGTTGAAAGACATCTCAACTTCGACACCAAGAAAACACTGCTACAAATTCGAATTCCACCAGCACAAAACTCAACCGCTTCAATGTTTTGCAATTGCTCCAATGATCAATATCGCTCTGATACCATGTAGAAAATTTGAATAACTGATATATTATTCACTGAGATTCTCCTGATCACACACTATTTTAGCTTCATGCATAATACAAAATCTCTTCTACCATTGATCATCACATGCGGAAATAAAATCAATTGTATGCATACATTAAAACCACAAACAATCACACATATGAACACAGTATTTAATGGGAAAGCTTAAAGCTGAAAACCCCAACTATCTGTATATTATATGTGATGGAGATCATGTAACAATCATAGTACAAAAGCTCCTCACAAGCTCTCATGCACACCCTCAATTGCTACACACTATCAAGCTAGATCTAGAAAAACACATGCTCCAATCTTTTGCCACTTGATAGCCAGCCTCTATTGCGTAATTAATGCTATGGGATGGCTTCATTAAATAGATAAACCACTTGGCTTGAATTGCGCAATCCTCATGGGCTTCTCCACCTATCTGTGTGTTGCAAATAACAACAGTATAGTCACAACTGATAGTTAACCTGCTCTTTCACCTATCTCTGCACTAGTCTCCACTGAAACTGTCCATGCACTGAAGTTAACTGATGCATTCTTTAGTTGATTTATGAGTTTATAATTAGTGAATTAATTAATAATTAATTCACACCACTCTCACTAATTGTATCAATTAGTTAAATTGAATACAAATAGCTCAACTATGTTTATATTAGTTAAACTGAATACAACTCCACTAACTTCCTCAATCAACTCCACCAAACTCTGTCACATGAGTTCTAACTGAAGTATCCATGCAATGGCTCCACTTAACCCTCAAGAATAGCATAATTCCTTCTATCAGCTCCTGTGCCACATCTGTGCACTTAACTGAAGTGCTCCAAGAGAATAAGATAATGTTTAGAGTCTAAATATTATTAAGAGCTAATAATATTCGACATATCTATTTTTAGACTCGCAATCTAAAAATAGATTCCGCCCAGTATGTCTAATAGAAGTCCATCTATTTTTTCCGACTTGACCAACCATCCACAAATAGCATCCTGCAACTCATAGAACATGATCCATATGTCTAAAAATAGACTTTGCGCCAAAAATAGCTTGCGGGCCCACTTAGTGAAGGCGACTCCTTTCCACTAAGCTCATCATCTTGTTGCAATCTCAAAAGTTCTGTCCGTTTTCCCAAACAACAAAAATTTTGTGACTGGGATGCCTAGTCAGCATGCTAGTACAATTAGTAGGTATATTCTGGGGAATATTTCATTTTTTTACAGCCAATCAGAACATGCCATGTGGCTTAATCTGGGCCATTGATTTTTGTGGTATGGAAGTGTTTGTGATCGTTGATGGATTTTTACGTATTTATAATGAGCCGTTGGATGAGCAACACGTGGCAAGCCCGGAGACGACTTGGGTGTGGGTGCAGACGGATTTACCAACTACTCTACAGGTGTTACTTAACCCTATAGGGTTTTGGCTTTCATATATGGTTCAAAAAAAGTTTGGGAAGATAAAAAAATGGGATATCACCAACCACCATATACCCGGCGGCTATGATTGAGACCCCAACGCTATATAAACTAGCGGCGAGAGATACAGTCACGTGTCGTTGTGAAATTAACCACAATCTGGTGGTTACATAAAATTTACAGTTGACGGATCTTCGGGTGGCTTATCCAACAGAGATTTAAACCGGTCACAACGTGGAGTAGTGACAACAAATGCCATGGTTTGTGGAACCCTAACACTCCAAGTTCCAAACTCAACGCAGAGTTATAAAGGCCCATAACCTCGTGGTTTTAGACGGGGGATTGGATTGTGACCTCCCCGACCTAACCACTAACAATTAAACCTAACGGTATATTCCGGTGGAAAAGTAGGTCTTTTTATTAATTTAACTTCAGTTAAGTGCTAGTCTCCACTTTTAGTGGAGATTTTCTAGTTAACGTTGGGAAAAATGCATTGGGAGGTCAATTTTCGACCAATTTGGGGGAAAGAAGAGTCTACTAAGACTAATTTGAGCATTCTGGAGCCATTGGTGCAGAGAAAACAACCGTTAGAGGCCTGTAAACACATGTACTTTTCAATTTTGAGCATAATTAAAAATAGGGACTTGCCATTGGGAGCTGGACCAGTAGATGTAGCCCAGGAGGGGCGAACTGCTTCATCATTCTTACTATGTAAAACTTATGTGTGATTGTATTTCTCTGTGATACACTGCTGTATGGTGTTTTTAGGGCTTATTTTCATGCTTAAAGTTCACAAATTCATCTATTTTTCATGGTTAAAACACTCATTCCTTAAGAAAAAAAATGGAGATAAATTGTACATGTTTATATTAATGAAAGGACACTTAGCACAACAAAAATCATACACTCCTTTCATATCACCATGTCTGCTTTTAAACCATCTATATCATATTTGGTTGCTCTTTGTAAGATCGAAATTTGTTGCACTTGGTACCGCAATTTTGATATATCATACTGCAATTCTTCCTCTTCATGCGTCATCGTAGAGATTTTTGAGGGCTTAATGGGTGTCGAATTCTTTTGAATTTTCTTGTCAATTTTCTTCCTCCTCTTCACAATATATGTAAACTAATTTCTTCTCAACACACTTATGACTTTTAGTGTATTTGTTATCACAACTGTAGTAAATCCCTTTTGCTCTTTTTTCTTCCAATTGTTGTGGTGTCAAACTTGTAGATTGTGGAAGTCTAGGAGTAGTAACACTTCCATATTTATATATGTGAGTGGTAGGCTTCCTTGTCGCCATAAATTTACTTTGAATTTTTCTTGCCAACATGAATGCCTTCCCGAATGAATCAGGTTCCCAAAGGCGAACCTCCTGTTGTATGTTATCCTTTAAAGTCCCTATGAAGACATCAATCCTGTGTTTCTCTGGAATATCAGTTACCCTTATATTCAATTTTTGGAAGTCCTCAATGTGCTCCACCATTGAACCCTTTTGTTTGAGATTTATAAATTGGCTAAAGAAGGTGTTTCTCTTTGTATCCTCATAATGTGCTATCATTCCTCTGTAAAAATTGACCAAGTGACAATTTTTTTACGAGATAGAAGCCATCGATACCATACAAATGTATTTTGTTCTAAATGTAAAGTTGCAATGCATACCTTTGTGTGTTTTTCACATTATGGAGATCAAAACATTGCTCCATCTATAGTATCCGTGTTATGGGATCCTTGCCATCAAACTTTCTCATATCAATCTTTGGAATATGGTGGGTCTTTAATCCTACATTAGAGTTTATGAAATCACGATTTACATTTATTTTGTTCTCATCATGAGTTTCCTGTATTACCTTTTTTCCATTAGGAATCATTTCTTGAAGTGATTCCAAGGGTATATTGAAGCATAGATATCAATGTTGAGTTATATAATGCCTCCCTAAAATAACTCCAATCCAATGCCCAGAGAGAGAGTTATGACGATTTTCCCAAGGTCACCCATCTGAGATGAAATTCAGGAGCCTGTAAAAACCCTAACTTCCATAGATCATATCTCCTAAAATATTGCGAACCAAGATTTGAACTTTTTACACAAAGTTCCTCTAGATTTTTTCGCAAATGGGTTTTTGTTTTAGCTTTTGAACCTTTGCATAAAGAAATTTATAGCAAAAATTCCATGATGACCTATTTGAAGCAACGAAACCCTATAATCCAAAGCTCTAATACCAAATGTTATGAAAACAACTCCAAAAATAGAAGAAAAGAGAGATCAACACATTAAAAATCAAACACTTTGAGGGGGAAACCTCCTTTACATTACATAAATGAACAATTCTTGGAAGATACAAATGACAAAACTTTCTTTCTATATATATAGGAGTCAAATGGGTCACAATATAATCCTAGTCAACATAACAATAACAATGTAAGGGCACAACAATAATAATAGTGGGCTTCTATGGGGCACAATAATAACAATAGGGGGACTAAATAGGCAAAACAATAACAATAAGGGGGTTATACTAACAATAACAATAAGGGGATATACTAGTATTATAGGGACCTAACACGATTCATCAAGGAGTATATTTTCCACATTTGAGCCGACTTACCTATAGAATTTAGACAAGGTCTTGGAGCATACAAATTACATCAATATTTATCCTTCACAAGTGTAATACTTCTTCATATACATGAATCTTATATATATATATATATATATATATATATATGAAAATATGAAAAACCCCTAAATACATCAAGAAGAAGCCTTTGACCTATAATAACTCTTCCTTGTTCATTAAACCCATGAGCCAAGTATTACAAAATAAATTTTGTCTTCTTCATTACATAAATTCATAATTACTTCGAACCTAGTTACACTTTCCAATAATAACTTATGTGTTTAACCAGTTAAATGATTAATCAATCTAAATTAACTCATGCATGCATATAATTTGAGTTCCCTAGTAGAGATTGTAGTTCAAGGGCAGTGTACTATCAACTGTAAACTAGTTCAGGTTGTACAAATGGTGCATGTAGTGAGAGGATTTTCCTATGGTAATTATGCAATATAGTTTGAGGAATTTCCAAAATAATAGTGGTTGATTCCTTGAGGAACAACACAAGGAAATAGGAGCTTGGAGGCTCGAAATTTTGGCTAAGTATTGGCCAAGGTCAGTAAGTCGGGAAAAGGATAGAAGATACAGGGGCAGGTTGAGCTCAAGCTTGAGCATAGCATATTATATTCATACAAATTATTTGATTCATGCAATACAAATAGCAATGGGTTTTGAGATGTTTCTTTCCCCTAGATATATCTATGTGTATATGTGTTGATTCTTGATGCATGTTAATGATTTGTGTTCTCGATCGTGAATTTACTTCCGCAAAAAAATAGAGTAGACTCTAGTCTTGAGATTTAGTAAATTTCATGAGCAGTTTAGGATCTACACATTACTTTATACATGGTATCAGAGCTATATTCATAGTAGAGAAGATATTTTGAAGTTCTCATTGCAGGAGGTTATAATTTGAAGATAAATGTTGTAGGTTTTCTCTAGGACTAAGAAGATGAATTTCAATGGACTCAAGCTTGAGTACGATTTTGAAGGAACCATAAATTTTGTGGCATGGAAGATATACATGGAGGCAGTATTGGATGACAATGGGCTACTAGAATACATCAAGACATATGTAGAAAAACCCCCAACATCTGATGCCCAAAATCTTGCTAAGTGGAATAAGGATGTGGCTAAAGCGAGAAGAATCATATTGCAGGGAGGTTGAGATCATATTGTCTCGAATCTCCACGGGAAAGAGATTCTGTTTATGATGTGGAAAACACTAAAAAATTTGTTTGAGTACAATAGTGACCACAAGAAGCTGGCACTCAAGGAAAAGCTTCGAAGCATCAAGAGGCAAAATAATGACACAATTACGCAGTACCTGAGCATGTTTACACAATGTCATGTAGAACTTGGCGGGGTCAATGTTACTGTCCCTGAAGAAGATCTAGTAGCTCTATCCCTCTTGGGACTTCCCAAGAGCTGGAATAATTATAAAGAACTAGTAAATGGTAGAGAGAAACTACCAAAGTGGGAGAAATTATGGTCTAATCTAGTGCAAGAAGAAATATGGAGGAGCAACAGAGACGAGACCTCATCCAAGGTCGAGGATGAGGAGAACTATGCCTTGGATGGAAAGGAAAAGAAAGGGAAAGGGAATAGATCCCAATCCAAATTAGAATCTATTCAAGAGGGCAAGAAGAAGTACTTGTCTAGAATCAAGTGCTTTTACTATCATTAATTCAAGCACTATGCCACGAAATGCCCAGACAATAAGACAAGCAAGAAGACCTCAGGAGGAGCAGTAGGTGAAGCTCTACCTTCAAAATTCGAGTTTGATTTTACCCTCATTGCAAGCATGAAAAGCACAATGATGGGAAGTGTTTGGTATTTTGACAGTGGTGCCTCGTTCCATATGATGGGGAACAAATATTTTTTCAGTGATTTGGAGGAAAATGAAAAAAACAAGAAGCAAAATGATTTGTTGGGGCCACCCACAAATGTGGAAACACATTAAATTAATTGGTTTGTGGGTGGAAATTATTGGGAATAAAATTAGTATTGATAAAAATCACCCAACACTTAAAATATTTAAGTATTTTAAAATCTTCAACAATCTCGAAACCACTTGCAATGATTTGGGGTTGAATCCCCCTTGGGTCAAAACCATAAAATTATTACTGCAAGTCAAATAAAATAGTAATGGTTGGAAAATGTATAATTTTAAATCTATATTAATGTTACAATATTCAATCAAGAATAAAATAAAGAGTTTTCACGTGATAGACACTTACTTGGTTTCTCCCTTTGTGTGGGGAGTTTGTTCTCTTCTACCAATTTTTTGTTGAAATATTTTGTAGATTTACAAAATACTTATAAAACATTCATGAAATAAAATATAAGATTATATATAATTAGAGAAACTATCTTGGGTTAAATAAAAGATATAATATCTAAAACCCCAAATCTCTACTAGCTAGTGAAGTAAAAATTTGAGCCTATATTTCTTATTTTTATAAAACATAAGAGAAAAGATAATTTTATAATTTATGAAGCACGGTTGTTGTAGTGAGGCTTATATTTTCCTTTATTACCTTAAAAATGTTATATTGTGATCACAATTCCCTCTAAATAAGATATACAACTTGGATTAGAGAATGGATTGGAGTCTAGTGATTAGTGCACCCAATTCTAGTATGTAACAATTGTGTTAGCTCTGAAATTATACTGGAAATATTCTCTCCTTTAGAATGTCCCCAACCAATGGGCCAACTATAGCACCAAGTAGGATCTCACCCTTGCTAAAGGAATCCTTGATAAAGGTTTTTCCAATATTTGGGTCTGATTACCTTTTAGTACCAACAAAGGAAGATATGAGCTCTAGCGCCCCGATCTCCCTTTCCATGCGATCATTGTTCTTGAATGGATCAACCTAGTTTTATTGTAGTAATATGGAATAATTGTATATATTCAATGAACAACTATTTCAACATAAAACTAAGAATATAAAACATAGAATAATCAATCCACACAAAAGGTATGCACTTGGAAAATGATTTCTATTATGGCATAAATGATCTCATAGTTCAACAACAACCTTAAATGGGAGGAAGATCTATAATTTTATAGTATCTCTGTGTAATAAATTATTTCCTCCATCCATAGAATAATAATAACATGATCTTTCATCCACGTGTTGGAGAATAAGTCACTTCACATAATTGAATAATTTTCTCTAATAAAATTATCCAACAAATAGGGTTGATTTTGTTTGTTTGACAATTGATTTGACCACAAATTCAACATGGAAATTCAATATCCTACTTGATTTGACCTCCTAAGAACTTGATCTCATGAATAATAATAATATAAGGCCCAATGACTTAGTGGAGATACCAATAGCTAGCTTTAATTCCCCCATAGCTCACTTGATGAGGGTTTCAATCCCCCTCTAAATATATTTGACCCACAAATTTATTTATAAGGCCATAACAACCTTGGAAATGGATAAGATCCACCTTAATGTCCGTGTATGCATGACATAATCTAACGAACAACTTAGATATAATGTGGAATGACCCAAATGGGTGATGCCACCTTCTCCAACAACTTACAACTTTGCTTGATGAAGGTTCGTTTAACTTGTCATAAAATTGAATTGACTTATACTATCGCTACGATGGTAATGTTCACTTTTTATTGCCCAATATTTTTTTTTGGAAAATGTGTCCCAATGCATGAGAGGAAGGGCTCAACATTCATGGATAATGGAATGTTGAGGTAAATGAGGCCAACGTTTAGGTTATTGAAGACCAAAATTCACCCTAGGATAGTAAACACACCTTCTTTTGTTCAATCTTTGACCCTCAAGTGTATCTCTTTTACCCACATGTGGCTTGGCTAGTGTTTGAACACCCAAGTCATGCATAAATTATAGAGGATTTTGATTTAATAGGCATGTGTTGGGCTTAATTAGGTTAGGTTTCGATTTAACATAGAAAACATCCATGCACTTTGACCAATTGACCACACTTTGCCTCATTTTTTCTTATGCATACATCCCCTTTTGACAGTTGAATTACACATGAGAAAGATATTTTTTTTTCCAAAATACCAATGTGGCCTATTAAGTAGGCATCATGTGGATAAATTTGAGCCATTATTGAATTTTTATGTCGGGATCCCACCACATCGGAATATTTCTAGTTCCTCATAAATCATGCAATGTTGTGAACTATGAGATGACCATGTGGAGAAATCATATTATATTGTACCACAACCAAGGAGTCACATATAAACTCTATGATGCATGATCATGTGGAAAAACATATGTGCACTCTTGAAATGGGCTGGATAAGCCCTACATAGTGCAATCACCCCAATAAAGCCAATTTCTCCCAACAGATCCACCTTAGGGCCTCTAATCATATCCAAGATAATAGGACAAGAATAAAGTCTAAAGGGATTGATCATGGCTGACTATCATAGGTCCGGGATACCATATACATAATCATTGCATGGCCCATAAGGTTTTTGACTTAAAAATCTTTGGTCTTACAACTTACAAGGATGTTGTCAGCAAAGATACTAGGGTATCTCCCAGGAGTTAAGATGATATATTACAAGTTACGAAACACATGACTATCTAATCATATCAACGCGTCAAAAGATTTATATCCAAATTTTTTTTGTTGGGGATTTGTAAAAGGTTTGATTATCTATGTTTAGCTTCATATGAAAAATGCCGAACAATTTTAATTAGATATTCTTTCAACATAGTGAATTTTAAAAGAGAAACTATTTGGTGAGTCAACATTGTCTTTACTTGTTATAGAAATGGAAAATAAAGTAATGGATATGGATGTTGTGCAAATAGAAAAGAATGAGCATATTCTTCGAGTGTATATATTTTAGAGTTTCAACATGCTCATAATTGATGCCTGCCTAAAATTTCAATGTTAGAAATATATGCAACCCTTTTCTTTGATTTCAAGGCAACTCAAAGATTTAGGTATACTAGCTCGAAAAAAATACTTCTTGTATCCCTAGCCAAAAATGCCTACCCTGTCCCACTAATAAAGACAAAGGATATTGAGTATGGTCTAAAACATGGATATCCTTACATCCATAGTTGTCTTCTCCAATTTTTCGTAAACCCACTAGTTTTTCTAATTTACCATTGCCTAGTATATATTGTATTGTGGACTATTGCTATAACAACTTTACTCGTGCTCTTGTTGCTAGATTTCAAGCACCACTCCATAATGGCTTTGTATGGAATTCAGTCTATCTAAATTTATCCTTAAGCCTTATTAATCTATATATAAACAAATGTATACAAGCATATGTTACACTTAATGGATTTGATATGGACCCCAAATCACATATTACTCAATTACATACTTGTACTTGTCTTACATACATTGTTATGCGGAATTATGGATTATAGATAAAACACATTCCCTAAATGTGGTGCTAGGCATTTAGAACAACAGATCAAATACTTTTCGGACACTTTCACTAAGAGTAAATAGACACACAGAATGATAGATTAAATTACTTGTGATCCAAGTGCTTCCTATTCTCCTTCTGTCACTCTTGCTGTAGCTTCCAATCCAACTTTGATCGCCAGACTAGTTCCTGTAAGTATAAACACTAAAAAACAAAGAGATTGCAATATACAAATGCCTATTCATCTTAATCAGTTAAATCAATGAAACATGAAACATATATATGAGCTAAGAATCCATGATATGAAAAGTAGAAACATAAACAGATACATATGTGAGAAAATGAGCAGTAATATTTATTAATGGATAGAAGGGGGAGGTTACAACCAACGATCGATTTGATTTCACCAGCTCCAGCATTCATCCCAGCCTCATCACAATAAACATCTCACCAACAACATATCACTCTTATCACACACTCAGTTGAGAATCCAACAATATTTCTTTACCAGATTTCTTCCTTCCCTAGCACTAGGATCTGTGCTCAATGTATAGGGAAATTGAAGGTAGTTTCTCAGTCAATGACTTTATAATAATAGGCAAGACATGTTCCCAAGCTCAGAGGTGTTAGATGGACACATGGATTTGAAGTTTGATACATATGGACTATTCTAGAAGGCACTGGCCATGTGGAGATTCCAGAATAATGAGAATTCCGCTCCCATTTGACTAACACACTCTTGAATGTTGGGAAGTGCTTTGTAGAGCACCCTTGAATGGAGGTAACTACATATGCAAAGCAGTTAGTCCCTTGAGAGGCCACGTTGGTGAGCTCATAAGTGATATAACATATACTTCAACCTTTGGAAACATTGCAATGGAAGTCATGGATGATTTGTTCTTGTTCTTGTCTTAGGGAATGTAGCAACTAAAATGATAGGGGATGATAGACCCTATTTCATTGGTCATGGTGATGATGTCCAGTTTGACCAGGTCATTGGGAATGATGCCCAAATTTACCTATAACAGCTGCCCCCTAAAGCATGAATTCAGAATAATAACAATATTTTTTGAATGAGATGCTTTACGATGTGATAGGCTAGAACTGAAGCGAAGTGATGACTTGCATCAACCTTACAATACATTACATCATGATATATCCTCTTGATCACAAATTTCTGAGGGAAGGCATTCCCATGCCCAACACATAAACTATCTAATAACATGTACATAGTGCAGAAAGTCGTCTACATTGGAATGTTGCCCAATACAGGCATGCCTATAGATATAGGCCCATGTTCAGATGACGATCTGTATGTAAGGTTTCCGTACAGATGATGTGTACAACAATCCTGAAATCACAGCCCGGATGGCTGAAACTAGATCTGGGTCTTCTTATCTCATTCACTCGATCGTTCGGGTATAAGTATAGCCATGCTAATATATGATTTGTAGTCGAACATTGTAAGACATAGTTTGATTACCAACCAATGATGTGAGATGTTAACAAACGCGAGAGGACCACCATTGATGTTAATGGCTCTCAAGGTACTGCAGTAAATTTCATAAGGCGTGAATAGATGATTTGATGTCGAACACCAAACAAAATATTTCGGTCAAAAATCCAGAAGCGATGATCTTGTCGATGTTGTAACAAGCCTCATGGTACTGGAAGATGATGTTTCTAAGTAAACTTCTTGGATGATTATTTGACGTCGACAGGAAGCCATTTTATTGCCAAATGAGAGTTACTGATTTCAGAGAGAAAATGTGACTTGATATAGCAATGTTCAGGGATGAATATCATGAGAATGAAGGTTTATGAGTATTGCAGAAGGATGAGTATTCACTGGATGACTTCACTTGAACATATTGGTGGTAGTGAGATGAGATGGAAACATTGACCCAAAACTGAAGTGAAGGTATGATGAACTGTCAAGAAGATTACCCAACCCAAACAATCACGATGATGGAGTGAAGTGTCATGTTCAAGAGCGACCTGCTACCGTAAAAGTTCTGTTCACTTTCCCAAATTTTCGCCGGTCATTTTTCAACCAATACCTCTTTATTTTTTAACAAGCTTGAGGAGGATAACATATGCTTGATCTATAATTCAACCCTTCAGGCAAATAATGTATCTCTATTTAATAATTTAACGAGTCTAGCGATGAATGAAACTCGATTTTTGCCATGATCGACAAGCCCGTTGCTATTTAATGTTTTAACGAGCTTAACGATAGTGACAGCCTAGTCTGTTTTCATATCTAGAGAGTTTGAAAAAGAGGACGAAAGAAAACTCCATAGGTAGTTTTTCGTAAATTTGTTGGTCAAATCCGAAAAAGTGTAAAATAATATCTGAGAGAACCTCCTAGCCATGTTCGACTAAGGCATTCCTTTTTCGTAAATAATTTATCTCATTTCGGAAAAGGGTTAAACTTATATTGAGTAGATATCAATTCATTTCCTTTTACGAGCTCGAAAAGACAAGTGCTCGAAAATATTTTCACATTATCGGAGTTTGAAAAGAGCCAAAAGAAGACTCCAGGGGTTCCTTTTTTGCTGTTATTGAAGTTTGAAAAAGAGATAAAAGTGCGCTTCAAGTCCTTTTTCATTTTTAACAAAGCTCGAAAAATAAGGATAAAAGTATGCTTTTTGGTCAAATAATTCTTGAAATAAATGTTCATGACTAATATTCTCATCAGTTGCAAACCTGTTCAGAAGAACATCAAATGGATTAAAGATAGATGTTTCATGATAAAAATAGAATAAAACCATAGTCACAACAATAAATATGATTTGAAAATAATCAAATGACTAATTAAAAGAGTTTTACTATTCATTTTTACCATTTGAAAGTTACCATTTTCATTTTGGAGCTATGAACCTATTTTTTTCCCCCGAACTTTAGCTGTTGATTGCGATCGATTCTGTGGACGGTTTTCATCGTCGTTTGATCCAAGTTGGTGCCATAAACCCCCTCTTTCTTTTAGTAGTCATTTCATTTCATTTCACTGCAAATTTTTATGGATTTGGGCCCCTTAGGGTAAATTTTTTTTCCAAAGAGGGAAACGCACACTTCAGCATCGAAAATTGCATTGTAAAGCACTCAAAATGAAGCTTAGGTGCATATGCAACGCACTGTCTATTGACCAAGACTGCATTGGGCGCAATTCACATTCTTGATTCTTGCATTGTGCCCAAACTTTGCCTAATATTTTGCATGAAAAGGAGTCTAATGAGTCTTATGGTTATGTTTCAGGGATTCATCAGACTAGAATGACGATTACTTGGAGAGAAAGAGAGCTTGAAGAAAAAAATATGATTTCCCTTAATGTTTCGAGTACAATAATATCCCTAAGAGATTGTGGGTTATTAAAGTACTTATGCTTATCAGGTATGAGGCAACAAATAGAACTTTTGGAGTTCCTTGTTCGTGCATGAGATTCGGAAATTGAGGAATTTCACATTAGGAAAAAAGTGGTTCCTATTATAGTGGAGGACATATATTTTCTGTCAGGCTTGTCGAGGAGAGGCTTACCGATTTCTCTCTAAGAGTTTTCTCTCGGAGGAGAGACAGTGAGAGACTATATTTTACAGCATTGCTATCTATAGGCATAGCCAAGCAAGGATGGGAAAATAAACATCTGTGACGTTCGTGATTTTCCATTGAGAACCATTCTATTCACGATCGCAAAGCTTGCTGGTATCGTTACACTACATGTAGCAAACAGATCTTATATGCAGTATGCACTAGAGTATATGGAGCCAACAATTTTCAACTGGTCTGAAGCTGTATTTTCTCAAATAAAAGAACAACTAAGCAAGGCAAAGGGAGGAAGGAATAAAAAATTCAGTTATGGTTCGATCCTCATTTCTTTTGCCTTAAAGAGGATTCCAATGATGTAGCCTCAGCATGTGAAATTGTGTGTGTGTGTCTAACACTAGAGATCCGAGGATGTAGAGATGGGTAGAATTGATGGCTAGACATGCAGGCCAATCGTCCATCGTGTTATCAACTGAATCCTTCGCCATCAATGAGTATGCATATGCAGCCGTCGATTTCTGAGGAGATCTAGACTTAGATTTACCAGAAGGCGCTCAGTGGGGTGCAATCAGTAATAATGTTTTGACCATGTTTTTTGATTTTTCTAAGGTTTATACATGTTTTTGTATTTTTATGTTTTCCCAAGACTAAACTAAAGTTTTAATGTAATGCATATGTGGGTCAAGTTAAACCAGTGCAGGAACAAGAGCATGGAGTGGATGAGCCAACAGAGAGAGCTATCGGGAGAGCAGTTCTTTAGGATTTAGACATGGTTGAGACTCTATCTGAGCTTCGGAAGGACATAGAGGGGTTGACCTTTGGGATTCTAGATTTTTGGATCGAAGAGTTACCCATGCGACTGCAACACCACACTATTGGCATTCTTAACCACTGGATACGGTTACTGTGTAGGATAGCTAGATTGATAGCATGTTACCATGAGCATCACTAGTTTACTTTTGACATGTTGCATACATTTTAAGGTCAGATGACCAATGTTTCATAGGCAAAATTTTTTGTAAAAACCTATAACTATCTATCTATTGATTTCAATGTTTTGCTATGTTTATTGCGCAACCCTATTCAATTATATGAATGTATTTTTACATGTGTTGCAAATGTTTGTTTATAACATAATTCGCTAAAGAATCAGTCAATGTGTTCAAGTTTCTAGAAATGTGTTGATATTGAATAAAATCAAAATGTCTCTCCAAAATTTGAACTCTTAGGAACAAACGATGCAGTGTTGGATTTATAACAATATAAACACTAGTAAGTTGTAATACCACAAGTTGTGAGTCTAACCTTATGATGATGCGGTTAATACCAAATGAAATGGCATAAGAGAGAAGTTTGATCAATGCGCTATAATCAATGATATTGTTTGTCGATCTAACGATACAAATCCCTTGAAAACTCACTAGCTCATTGTTTGGAGTGAAAATGGCCCACGTTGCAGAGGATAGATTTTACATACTACGACTAGCACCATCAGCATACCCAACAAATGGTTCCAGAGATTCAGACATCTGCGATGAAATGTAAAGCAGATTACTGACGCCAAGAAAACTCTAAAAAACAAAATAAGATAGTGAATGCAAATCAACAGCATATATATACAATATAATACAAAAATTACTACGCTCATTATTAAGCATAGTAATGTTTCAGAAACAACCCATTTCGGGGCTGCGCCAACGAAATTCCATCGTAGGCACCCGTAGCAAGAACTCTTTTGAAAATATAGGGGCCATGCCATAATGGCTCAAATTTCCTTGTACCTATTACATCAGCTTCCTGTTCATAAAGAAGGACCAAGTCGCCCTTTGAGAAAATGCGAGGCCGGACATGCTTGTCGTATTGCGCCTTTATATGTCTCTTATGCGCTTCGTTGGCCAATTGGGCTTCACGACACATTTCATCAAGATGGATGAGGTTAAAAAGACACGCTTCTTCATCTGAGGTGTCAAGTAAAAAGTCAATTGTGAGTTTTAACGATGATATTTCACATTGGATTGGCAAGATAGCTTCCATACCATACACCAATGAAAAGGGGGTAAATCTAGTTGCGTTTCTCACCGAGGTTAGGTACACCCACATGGCCGAGTACAGGATCAAATTCCAGTTTTTTTTATGAACTTCTATCATTCGTTGCAGCATTTGTTTAAGAATCTTGTTAATAGCCTCAAATTTTCCATTTGATTGTGGATAATAAGGAGTAGAAATCTCATGTGAAAGTCCTAATTTGGCAGTCAATTCAATCATCATGTGATTTCGAAAATTCTTACCATGATCTGTGATTATAGCCTGTGGGACCCCAAACCATGCAATGACATGATTAAAAAAAAACAATGCAACTATTTATCCTATGTTGTTGAATGTAGGCATCGCTTCAACCCACTTGGTAAAGTAGTCTATTGCGACAATAATATAACCATGCCCCCCAGACGAACGAGGGTTACAAGTCATGAAGTCAATGCCCCATTTTGAAAATGGTCCTACAGAGACAACAAGATGCATTGGTGTTGGTAGTTTGTGGATTTTACGATCAAATATATGGCAAGCATGAAAAATTCTGACTGCGAGGATGCAGTCGCGAAATATGGTAGGCCAAAAGTAACCGGTGTGGAGTATCTTCTGCGCCGTAGCGTATCCAGACAAGTGTCCACCACAAGCCCCATCATGACAATAATTTAAAACCTTTTCGGCCTCCTCATGAGTGAGGTACCTTCTTAAAATTTTATTTACACCATGAAGATAAAGTGTATTGCCGACAATCAGATAATATTTGGCTTGGTATTGAATACATCACTGGTCAAAGCGAGAGGTATTAGGCCAAAAATTCTGTCCTTAGAGATAAATGATAAAATACCCATACTAAGGATCAGATGATTCGATCAGAAACAGAGACTTGTCAGGAGTAGATGGTTCCGACGTAGTAGCAGTACTATCAGAGGGAAGGCCACAGAGAATCTCAACCAAAACTAAAAACTTCTTTGACTTGGATTTGATGAATTCCAAATAAAATTCCTACAAAATGACAATCCATGTTGAATACTTTCCCCCCAGCAATTGACGTGATAAGATGTAAGTCATGGGGTTGCAATCTGAAATGACAATGGTCTTCTAGAACAGGATATAGTGGTGAAATCTTTGGACAGCTTGAATAGCCACCAATGCAATATTTTCTACATATGAATACTTCACTTCCGTGTCATTGAGATTACGACTCAAATAATAGATCGGATGTTCTATCCCATTTTCTACTTGGAACAATACCATAGCAATGGTCGTATCAACCGTAACGATATATAAGAAATAATCACTCTAATAATTTGGGGGGTACATTAATGATGCCCAGACAATAATATCATTGACAACATCAAAAGAAGCTTGCACAACTTGGTCCCAGTGGAAGGGAATCCCTTTTTTCAAGAGCCGAGTAAATCCTTTAGCCATTTCAGCGTAGTTGGGTATGAACCTCCTTAGGAAGTTAGCATTTTTGTGAAGTTTCTGTGACTGAAGCAAGTTTGATGGCGCATGCAAATCAAGAATGGAATGGACCTTCAATGGGTCAATTCTAATTCCTTATTTTGAGACGACGAATCCTAGCAAACGACCAGAACCAACACAAAACACACATTTATGTGGATTGAGGCATATTTTATAGTGTCGGTAGCGTAAAAATATAGCTCTCAAATGCATCGGGTGATCTGTTGAAGATTGCAAAAAGAAACAGTGAAGGAGGCATCCTGAAACATCATTCCTGATCCTAGTTGGAAAATAATCACCTAAACTAGGTGGGGCCCAGACAGTTGATTTTTGTTGCAAAGTCTATTTTTAGACTATATATATTTTTAGACATGTCGATCATATTCTATGAGTTGCAGGATGCTATTTGTGGATGGTTGGTCAAGTTGGAAAAATAGATGCACTTCTATTTTTAGACATATTGGGCGGAGTCTATTTTTAGACTGCTAGTCTAAAAATAGATATGTCGAATATTATTAGCTCTTAATAATATTTGGACTCTAAACATTATCTTATTCTCTTGGAGGACTTCAGTTAAGTGCACAGATGTGGCACAGGAGCTGACAGAAGGAATTACGCTATTCTTGAGGGTTTACTGGAGCTATTTCATGGAGGACTTCAGTTAGAACTCATGTGACAGAGTTTGGTGGAGTTGTAGAAGTAGTTGGTGGAGTTGTGTTCAGTTTAACTCAGTTAGACACAGTTGAGCTAGTTGTATCTAGTCTAACTGATTGACACACTAGTGAGAGTGGTGTGAATTAATTAATAATTAATTCACTAATTATTAACTCATTAATCAACTGAAGAATACATCAGTTAACTACAGTGCATGGACAGTTTCAGTGGAGACCAGTGGAGAGGTAGGTGAAAGAGCAAGTGTGACTATCAGTTGTGACTATAGTGTTGCATTGTTTGCACCACAAATTTAGTGGAGATGCCTTTAAGGATTGTGTGAGCAAGGCTGGAGAAATTCGAGTTCATCCAGAGCCATTCTTCAGCAAGGATTGCGTAGTAGAGGTAGGCTAGAGGCTGGCAAATATCGGTGCATGGATTTGCAAGATCGGGCCTGATTAGTGTGTAGCAATTGGATTGTACTGAGAGCTTGTGATAAGATTTGTATGAGGATTGTTACATGATCTCTATGACATATATTATATACAGATAGTTGGGGTTTTTAGCTTCATGCTTTCCCGTTAAAAACATTGTGTTAATGTGTGTGAATTTTTATGGTTTTATGTGTGCATTGCAATTGTGTTAATTTCCGCATGTGATGATCAATGGTGGAATAGATTTTGTATTGTGCATGAAGTTAAAATAGTGTGTGATCAGGAAAATCTTGGATATATAATGCATTATTTATATAATTTGTACATGGTATCAGAGCGTTGATCATTGGAGCAATTGCAAATTATTGAAACAATTGAGTTTTGTGTTGGTGGAATTCGAAATTGCTGCAGTGTTTTCTTGGTGTCGAAGTTGAGATGTCTTTCAACGGATTGTGATTTGAGTATGCCCTTGGGGGAAGCTTGAATTATATTGTATGGAAGGACAGGATGGAGGTGGTGCTGGAGGATAATGGGTTGAAGGAGTTCATAGATGTTGATATTCCTAAACCGAGTTCTAGCGATGTAGCCGCACTTGACGAATGGCAAAAGAAGGTAGCAAGGTGTCGAAGGATTCTGTTGGAAGGTGTGAAGGATCACATTGTGTCTAGCCTTCATGGTAAAGCCACTCCATTCTTGATGTGGAAGGCTTTGACATAATTTTTCCAAAGCAGAAGTGACTAGAGGAAGTTGGCGCTTAAAGACAAGCTCAGGAAAATAAAAATGGAGAAGAATGACACTATTCCAGTATACTTTGACAAAGTTTGTTCATTGCAGGGGTGAGCTTGGGAGTGTAGGAGTTAGTGTGAATGAAGAAGACTTGGTGATCTTGGCTCTTCTTGGGCTTCCGAAGAGTTAGCATAGCTACGAGGACTCTGTCAATGGTTGGGAGAAACTGCCAAGATGGGAGCAACTTTGGTCAGATCTTGTGCAGGAGGAGATAAGGCGGAGTACCAGGGATGGCTCTTCATAAAAGAATGATGATGAAGAGGATTGTGCTTTGGCTGCCAAAGCAAGGAAAGGGAAGGGGAAGAAAAATCCTTCTTAATTCGGTGCGGATGGAAAAGAGCATGACATGTCCAAAGTGAAGTGTTTTCACTGTCACGAGCATGGGCATTTCGCCACTAATTGTCCACAGAAGAAGAAGAAAAATTAGGTTGCTGGAGCTGCAGCTGGTGAGGCTCTTACCTCGCAATTTGAGTTGGACTTTTCATTGATCGCACGCATGGTGTCTAGTGCATTGGGATCAACGTGGTATTTTGACAGTGGTGCTTCCTTTCACATGACGGGAGATGTGAACCTTTTCAGTGACTTGGTGGAGAAAGATCTCCAGTTACATGTTGATTTGGGCAAAAATGGATGATACAATGCGACCAGCATTAGTACCATTACCTTTCAGAGGGAGTCAGGTAAACTCATTCTTTTACAAGATGTAGTGCATGTTCCAGGTTTAAAGAAGAATTTAATCTCAGTCGCAATGTTAGAGGATAAAGGGTATGATGTTGTCTTTAGTGAAGGAAAAGTTTTCCTTCAGTACAAAGAAATAGGACAAGTCAAGAAGGTTGGGATTCGAGCTAAGAATCTTTACAGACTTGAAGTAGATGGGATTTCTATGGAGCTTCCTACTGTTGGGAAGTGCAAGAAAGCCATGCATTTGAAGCTTGAGAGGGAGCTGGATTTGCATGCAGGTAAGAGTGAACCTCGGGATGTGGAGCAGCCACAAGATGAGGATCATGGAGTGGGAGCAACCACTCATGCAGAGAAATTTCGTGCCAGATGGGCAGAGGGAGTGCATGCAGCTATACCACCAGGTGAGAGGTGGGGCGACATGCATGAGTAATCCAAAGAGGAGATTTTTGGGCAGGATTCATGGAGATGGTGTAGATCTCATGAATTGAACCTGGCTACAAGGTGCCCATAGAGCAGCAGTAGCATGATCAGTTGGATTGATGCGGGCAGATCAAAGTGACAGTGTCGGATACTGGAGCGCGGATCAGAGTTGACAGCAAGTGCAAGAGTGCATGGGTGCAAGAGTTCAACAGCGCAGTGGTTCCTGATGACATGTGCAGTTGGCCAAGAAGAAGTCGAAGACTTTGATGATAGATGCTAGATGCATCAAGACTGATTGAGTTGTTTGGAGCCTATTCAGTTTCAGAGGAGTTGCAGAGCAGATGCATGGAGTTGCATGGCGCTTGTGAAGGTTGCAGGGCGAATGCATGGAGTTGCATGTCGCATGCAAAGACAATTCTTTCTTGTTGAGAGGGAGTGTTGAAGATTGCAACAAGAAACAGTGAAGGAGGCATCTTGAAACATCATTCCTGATCCTAGTTGGAAAGTGATCACCTAAACTAGGTGGGGCCCACACAGGTGATTTTTGTCGCAAAGTCTATTTTTAAACTATGTCTATTTTTAGACATGTCGATAATATTCTATGAGTTGCGGGATGCTATTTGTGGATGGTTGGTCAAGTTGGAAAAATAGATGGACTTCTATTTTTAGACATATTGGGCGGAATCTATTTTTAGATTGCCAGTCTAAAAATAGATATGTCGAATATTATTAGCCCTTAATAATATTTGGACTATAAACATTATCTTATTCTCTTGGAGCACTTCAGTTAAGTGCACAGATGTGGCACAGGAGCTGACAGAAGGAATTACGCTATTCCCGAGGGTTAAGTGGAGCTATTTCATGGAGACTTCAGTTAGAACTCATGTGATAGAGTTTGGTGGAGTTATTGAGGTAGTTGGTGGAGTTGTGTTCAGTTTAACTCAGTTAGACATAGTTGAGCTAGTTGTATCTAGTCTAACTGATTGATACACTAGTGAGAGTGGTGTGAATTAATTAATAATTAATTCAATAAATATTAACTCATTAATCAACTGAAGAATACATCAGTTAACTACAGTGCATGGACAGTTCAGTGGAGACCAGTGGAGAGGTAGGTGAAAGAGCAAGTGTGACTATCAGTTGTGACTATAGTGTTGCATTGTTTGCATCACAAATTTAGTGGAGATTCCTTTAAGGATTGCGTGAGCAAGGCTGGAGAAATTCGAGTTCATCCAGAGCCATTCTTCAGCAGGGATTGTGCAGTAGAGGCAGGCTAGAGGCTGGTAAAGATCGGTGCATGGATTTGCAAGATCGGGCCTCATTAGTGTGTAGCAATTGGATTGTACTGAGAGCTTGTGATAAGCTTTTTATGAGGATTGTTACATGATCTCTATGACATATATTATATACAGATAGTTGGGGTTTCTATCTTTAGGCTTTCCCGTTAAAAACACTGTGTTGATGTGTGTGAATTTTTATGGTTTCATGTGTGCATTGAAATTGGGTTAATTTCCGCATGTAATGATCAATGGTGGAATAGATTATGTATTGTGCATGAAGTTAAAATAGTGTGTGATCAGGAGAATCTTGGATATATAATGCATTAGTTATATAATTTCTACATGATCAGTCCGACTTTGTGACTGTGCGGGTAAATCGTCTAGATAAGGTTGAACAATGTGCTTGATGTCATTGAAAGCATAATCCATTGCTATCTGAAAAGTTTCCCCAACATTCTTTAAACCAAACGGGAGTTTCCTATAAGCGAATGTGCCCCAGGGACAGAAGAATGCTATCTTATATTGGTCCTATGGGCGGATATTGATTTGATTGTAGCCAAAAAATCCATCCATGAACAAAAATATCTCGCATCTAGCACAATCGTCAATAATCTGGTCGATAAAGGGAGTAGGATAGTTGTCTTTTAGACAATCAAGATTGACATCTCGATAATCGACGCACACTCTGATGGTTCCTTGTTTTTTCATAACAAGAACGATGCTGGAAACCCACTCAGTTAGCGGAACAGGGTAAATGAAATCAACACACAAAAATTTTTCAACTTCTGCTTTAATGGCAGCAACCTTCTTCGGATGAACAAGACCTAGGTGTTGACATACCGGCTTGACATCAAGGTACATATTAATAGTGTGTTCAACGATACTAGTATCTATGCCTGGCATTTCCTCATAAGACCAAGAAAATACATCACATAATTCATGAGAGAGAGAGTGATATGTTTCGAGTTTTGATGGAAACAAGACATGCCGACATGAATGTTTTCTACAATGTTGGGTTTGGTTGAAATATTGATAGAAATCGTTTCTTCAATATTTGACAAATTTCGCTCAGAATCGATTACATTGAAAGAAAAGAATTCGAAAAGGAATTTTTGATCGATGGGTGATATAGTTTGCGAAGATTATTTTCTTCATAATCAGGAAGATGGGAATGATGATGATAATATTCCCATGGTTCTCCTTTCCGACATAATGGTTTCCAAAATATTCTCATCTGTCAAGAAATTTGAGGAAAAAGGATCAGATGGAGTGCCAAAATCTAAGGAATGATCAACCCAAACGACCGGCGACGATGATTTCAGATTCGTCACCCAAGCCAGATAGATTGATTGCTATGCCAGCTCAATAGGGCTGGGCGATAGAAACTCATCCAACGTAACAATTTCAGAATCACCCGTACTCTTCCTTAAGCTAGATGGAGTGGAAGAGATCATGTAGCAGGTCTCTATACTTGCAATTTATGCTGATGTTGCAGGCGGTGGTAATGTAAAGGTTCCCATGAGAGTGGAATCCTTTAAGAGTCCTACACTAATGTTCTGAAGTGCAAGTTAGGGTGCGTGAACTAACGAAACACTTCTAGTTACCTGGGAACTGGAGGCAAAGAAGGATAGCTGATTGATGACTGTGATAACACCTTTATGTGGAAAGGAGATCATTCTAAAATATGTAGAAACAATTGCAGTCATAGCATATACCCAAGGCCTTCCAAGTAAAATATTGTAGTCAAGGGGTCAGTCAACAACCTCAACTTCAACATTCACATTTTGCCCCCCTAGTTCAACATGCAGGTTATTGATAATACCACAAGGCTTATATGTACGTACGTCAAAAGCTTTCAACGTCTTTGGCGATTGAGATAGGCGCAGCGAGCCAAGTGACTTCCAACAATTTAGAGACATAATGCATGTATATACTCCCTCATTAATAATAGTACGATAAACAAGGTGATTGAGAAAATTTACTTGGATGGAGAAATCCAATTCTGTTGGTAATTGCAGCACATAGCCCGTATGATTAAAGATTACGAGATTAGAATCAATCGGATCAATTCCACCAATTGACGACAATAAAGCCTGTTTCTGGGAGGGAAAATTTTGTAGCACCTCAAGCGCTGACATAACTAAAGGGGATTGAGCCAAATATTCAACTATATTATAATTTTGAGCAACTCTGGCTCAAGGATTAAATGTCAATTTATGAACGACTCCCTTTGGTGGCTTGATTGTTAATTTAGGAACAACAGGTGGTGGTACTAATTCCGTAGACGAATTCGTGGTTTTGGTAGCAGGTTGATCATTGGCCTGACTACCGTAATATTTATTACATGTTGAAACCAAAACAATTGTCGATGGCTTTGTGACAGATAACATAAGTACTTGGGAACTAGAAGTTGGATTCGTATAACCCAAATTTGTGTCTGGATTCAGAAACATATCTGTCAACACAGCTGACGCATGTGAGGTCTTAACCATTTTTGAGACTTCAGCGCGGTGAGGAAAATCTCGAACAAAGTGTTCCTCATTACAGATTATGCATGGATAACGAGATTCCCAATTGCTAGACGATTGATCAGATGATCTTTCCTGTAGGATAGAAGTTTTCTTTTTCTTTAATTTCCCTTTTTTCTTACTTCTGGGTTGCTTGTCACTTTTTCCCTTTTCGGATGACACGACATGGATTTTGAAAGAAGGCACAAGATCAGATGTAGTAGTGTGATGTGTGCTTACAGTACCGATCATACCGTCTCCTTCATGAGAGTCATTTGATGGAGGAGGAACAGTAAAATTAGATCTCGACGCGCCATGAATTTTCTTATAGAGTTTGCTAGACTGAGTATAAATCAAGTCTAAATATTGGGCATGAGCAATGACCTGCTATTCAGTGACGACGCCACGCTTAGCCACATCCTCAGTTATATATGGTAATAGGGACTTAATGAACCACTCAGCAAGGAGTTGATTAGGAATAAATGTCTTAACCATTCTATGACGATGACACCACTCATGAATATGATCACAAATGTGAGTCGCATTAATCTGTTTAAAATTATTCAAAAGTTCCGTTCTAGTTTCATATTGTATGGATAACTGGAAATGAGTAAAAAGGATAGTAGATAGGGTAGTGAAATTATCAAAAGAATCTCTAGGTAACTCAATGTACCATTTTGCAGTTGGACTAGTGTGCGTACACTGGAAAAGACGTAGTCGAACAGAGTCATCATTCAGGGACTTAGATGAACACCACAAATGATAAGTCATAACATGAGTTGACAAGTCTTCCCCAGGGTTTCCATTGAACTTATGAATATCCAAGGGTAATTATGAGGTATCACCGTCCACCAAGGAGCATAGTTGATTGGGTCATTGGTGAGCCGGTTTAAATCTGGTAACTCTAAAGTTGCAACAAAGGGAAACTGTCGATTGAGGTTGGGTTGAGCATAGCCAGGGTATGATGGAATTGCTTGGGAAATAGGCCTTTGACCACCAACATAAGGAATCTTTTTCTGGTAACCCTGATAGGGGTTGTTTTGATAAGAAAACGCTTGAGGATTCTGTTGACCAAAACCTAGGTACGATACTTGTTGAAATGAAGGTTGTGGCATTTGCGCCTATGATTGCCAAGGGGTCTGTCCACCAATGTTATAACCCAAATTAGTATAACTTGGATTTCATTGAGGTTAGGTATAACCTGGTTGTGGCTACGACATCCCATGATATGGTAATCCAACTTGTGAATAAATGATTCTGGGTACAGGTGGTTGTCGTAAACCGGCCGAAGGAGTTAGAGTCAGAGGGCCCAATACTTGAGGGTATTGAGTTGAAGGACCCACCTGAAATGGTTGTTGTACAAAAAATTGAGTTTGTAATAGGGGTAAAGATGTATTAACAAGTGGAATTTATGTGGGTGCAACAAGTTGAACTGGTTGATACGAGTGTACAACCATTTGTGGTTGGATAGGCAGAGTGGGCTGCCATTGACAAACATTTATTTCGACATTAGGTTGACCAAAAAAAGATGGAGTAATGTCAAAGTGGGTGACGATACGTTGCCCCCCTAGCATGAAGAGTATAGTAAGACAGAAAATATTGTTCTCCAAATGCAGGGAGTCCAGTTGAGATTGTACTGGATGGAATATACCCAGATGGACTAGCTTGATATTGTGCTGATGATGGATATAAATGATCAAGCCGTTTAGTACTCACTATAGGTTTACCGATTAGAATACCAGATGATGACATTTGTGAAGTCCATGGGTTTTAATATGCACCAGATAAAATTCTAGATAAAGATTTATAACCTAATGGGACCATAGGGCCACCATGTAAATATGACTCTAGTGAAGTTGTGAACATCAACGGGGTAGCGAGAGCAGGTGCTGACGCAATTGGAACGGATGGCCAAACTGAAGATGTTGGTTTAGGCATGGTTACTTGACCAAACGCATACCCTTTTGGATTGACGGGAATTTGAGTAGGCACAAGATCAACAAAATAAAAGGGAGGTGATTGAGAAAAAGACTCGTACAGGTAAAGATCCACCCCAAAATGAGTTGGAGTTAAAGGTGTTTTGTCTTGTGGTATTTCTTCAATCAAAATTAAACCAGGTGGAAGGATTTCACCATCAGGCCGAAATTATATTTGAGGAGTTTGAGTGCGCCATATGGGAGAGTAAATGGCTACAATAGATTGTGGGGTGACTGATACAAGAACACTTCCAGTCGTTCAACTTTGGGAAGTAGATGTTCTAGAAAAAAAGAGATAGGGTCTGGATCAACTTCCAGTTGAGCAACGTCGGGTTTGGGAGGTATGGTATCACTGATTGGATGGATCGTAACCACGGGTAGCTATGAGGATTCTATCTCAACAACAGTAGAGAAACCAGGATTTGTAGAAACAACTTGTGCCGACTCTGGTATATGTGAAGATGATGCTTCACCAGAGATACTGATGATACTAGTTTCGGTAGAGCGATGTCGCCTTCACCGACCAAAAGTAACTTCTGGTGGTAAAGGTGGTTTCAATGCAAGTGTACGCGAACGACGGGGAAAGGAATTTTATTATTCCACGATGACTGATTTATTTTATGACCAAAAAAAAAAAAACGAAATAAAAGGGTAATGCTAGGCAAAAGGTTTACCAAGAAACTGTGAACTGCAGAATACCTCTTGGCGAACCAAGAAGTACGGGCAGGCAATCTCCCCGAATGTTGTGTTCGATGTATCAAAATTTACAAGACGACCGTCTTGGTTCAATATGGATGGATAGAAACCTAAAGTTGTCCTCCCAAATATACTCGAAGGTACGTGGAGGCCCAAGTCCGTATTAGCGCTATCTAATGCGAAACCGCATAGTGAGAGCACCCCTTTATACTTTTTGTACTATAACAATGCCTGATATGCCTGAAGGTACGTGGACGAGCTATGATATACTTACGTACGTGGAGTGAGGTATCACACTCAGAATGTATCCCAGACAATTAACGACAGCTGCTATGTTTTACGACGCCGGAACACGTCTCTAGCCTAGACCTTCTAAATGTTATCGTTATGGTTCCAATGCTTTTTTAGGTAAATTGATGTAAATTTTAAGTTGATATTGTTTATCAATTTGCCTTTCAAGGTTCACCGCGATGATGTGATGGAAATTCCTAAAATGGAAACTAAAATGATAAGCAAAATTTTAAATTTTAGCTTTTTCAATGAAAATCCCAGCTACTAAGGGAAAGAGCAATAAGTTTTGAGAGCAAACAACAAAGAGCACAAAATAATATGCAACTTTCCTAATTTGTTCCTATGAAAAACACACAATTCACTACATGAAAATACAGGTTTTTCTTTTCAGTCCCCTTAATGTGAATGCAAAAAGGAAACTATATGCATCAAATCAACAAAAAACAAATGCTTTCTTCTTTGAGAAATGAGGAATTTAACAACAATTTATCTTTTAGGAAAAACGAAGAATGGAACTACAATTTTTCCTACAGGAAATAAAGAATTTAACGATAATTTCCTTTATGAAAACAAATGGATCTACTGAAGAAATAAAATACTTTGAATTTTATTTGTCAATGATAAAGAAAAACACTTAAAGAGACATTGAACAAATGTACTTTTCAAAGGAGGAAGAATCAGGTAAATTCACTGGTCTCTATGAGGTATCAGAAAATTGAAAACACAACAAACAAAAGGCTAAATGTGATGAAAATGACAAATTCAAAGGGAATTTGGTTGGTTTAGGGGGCAACACAGTCTCTAAGGGGAGACAGTGCGTTGCAATGCACCCCTGAGTGGGAGACAGTGCTATGCAAAGCACTGTGTCTTGACCAATAGTGCGTTGGGCGCAGTAGAGATTCAAAATTCAAGCTACTAAACACACTTCTAATGCAATTCTTTGATTCAAAAGTATAATAATTGACAATAGATTCTACTGGGTGGATAATCAGAGGAAAAAACACCAGGAATGAAGGGAAATTCCCCAACGGAGTTGCCAATTTGTTATGTGGAATTATGGATTATGGATAAAACACATTCCCTAAATGTGGTGCTATGAATTTATAACTATAGATCAAAGAATTTGCAGACACTTTCACTAAGAGTCAATAGACACACATAACAAAAGGGGAACTTACTTGTGATCCAAGTGTTTGCTATTCTCCTTCTGTCACTCTTGCTGTAGCTTCCAATCCAACTTTGATCACCAGACTAGTTCCTGCAAGTATAAACACTAAACATCAAAGAGACTGTGATATACAGATGTCTATTCATCTTATTTAGTTAAATCGATGAAACATGAAACATATATATCAGCTAAGAATCCATGATATGAAAAGTAGAAACATAAACAAATATATATGTGAGAAAATGAGAAGCAATCTTTATTAATGGATAGAAGGGGGAGGTTACAACCAACGATCGATTTGATGTCACCAAATCCAACATTCATCCCAGCCTCATCACAATAAACATCTCACCAACATCATGTCACTCTTATCACACACTCAATTGAGAACCCAACAACATTTCTTCCTTCCTTAGCACTAGGATCTATGCTCAATTTATAGGGAAATTGAAGGTAGTTTCTCAATCAACGAATTTATAATAATAGGCAAGACATGTTCCCAAGCTTAGAGGTGTTAGATGGACACATGGATTCGAAGTTTGAAACATATGGACTCTTTTAGAAGGCACTGGCCATGTGGAGATTCTAGAACAATGAGAATTTCGCTCCCATTTGACCAACACACTCTTGAATGTTGGGAAGTGCTTTGCAGAGAACCCTTGAATGGAGGTAATTGCATATGCAAAGCAGTTAGTCCCTTGAGGGGCTGTGTTGGTGAGCTCATAAGTGATATAAAATATACTTCAACCGTTGGAAACCTTGCAATGGAAGTCATGAATGATTTGTTATTGTTATTGTCTTAGAGCATGTAGCAACTGAAATGATAGGGGATGATAGACCCTATTTCATTGGTCCTGGGGATGATGTCCAGTTTGACCACGTCATTGGGAATGATGCCCAAAGTGACCTATAACATACATGATTAACTCTCTTTATCCTCTTGTTAAATTAGTTTCCCAATGCCCTATAAAAACCATGGTGATTGGAAAAGGAAATGTTACCCCCATAATCCCAACCATGGACATATTCTTACATCAACCTTGAATATATGTACTAGTATACACATACCTTGATGTGTGTGTGTAACACCCTCCTCCCACATTTACCCAAGCTAATTGGTCCATCGGGGTAAAAAAGTGATGAAGAGTTACTATGATATGATTCAACTCCCCAAGTATAGTTAAAAAAGTGGAATCGGAAAACCAAAACCAAACAGACCTTCCTCAGGAGCTACAAGACCCCTAGGGGCTAACCAACCAATCCAGGTGCTCAACCCCTAAGTGAACCTACTATTTAACTGAACTAGAGTCCTAGTTGCACCCATGAAAAGACCTCCATGCGACTGTAACACTCTAGTCGCTTCCATAACAAGGGAATCCATGCGACTACATAATTGTCCAAGCAATTATGTGCCAGTGACCCCAAATTCCGAGACACTTTTTGAGGGCTAGGACTCACGACTATGCCTAGAACTTAACGAAATTACCAGAAATTATAAATAATAAGACAACAAGGCCTCAAATGCAACCTTAAACAAGGACATGACTTGTCTCATCCTAACCATGGTAGGAATTTTGTCAAACGCATCATGAACATGAAATGTACAGGTCACAAATACACATCTGAGCATAGGGACTTCATACTTATCTGAGATTCGTCAAGAAGGACCGATTCCCTCTCATAATAGCTGAAAAATCATCTATTAGGTATTAAATTCATTTACTAATAAAAAAATGATGAGATTCATAACTCAAGTCTGTCATAAACCATGCTTATAACCAAAATATAACAAACAAATCAACACTGATAGAACAACCATTATAATCAAATAATAACAAACACATTTACACATAATACACAAGTGGAAAATAACTCTTATTAGCAGATGAAAAATCCAACCAAGTCAGGGACTTCCACGTACCACCCGACCATAGATTGGGATGAACCAAATCTTTCTTTCAGCCAATCAAAACCATGCCAAATTCCAAGCATGAATGTGGGACTCACAACAAAACCAACTAGGGTTTCCTCAAGATTTACCGTGTATCCTTCCATTAATGGTCAAGGGATCCCTAGGCCTGAAACCCTCATATGTATATCCTGGATTTACTGTGTATCCCGCCATTACCGGTAAAGGGATTCCTAAGCCAAATAATAACCATACACTACAGGATTTACTGCAATCCCTCCATATACTAGTCAAGGGATCATTAGGCCCTAAACACGCATGGATGCCTCCAGATTTCTCTACCTAAACCGTGATGAATTTGTCTATATCCACCCTCAAGCTTTACCATGTATCCCTCCATTTACTAGTCAAGGGATTCCTAGGCCTTTTGAAATTTTCCTGAGACCACCCCACTCAGTTTCAAAACCATCCGATAATCAAACTCAACCAAGTAAAAGAACCGCATCAAACCATGGCTATCTGGAAATAGAAAGGTAGGGATAAAACCACTGTCACACCTAGAAAAACCCATGCCAATGGCACCAAGAGAACCAAATACACACATGCATATACCATGCATGCCAAAACTAGCAAGGAAATCATACATGAAACTCGATACCTGGAATTAATGCCATTGTGGCTACTTGATCCAACTCTTCCTTGAATGATCTTTGCTTACATTTGATTTCTTGTCCTTAATTTACCTTCCTTTCTCTAATGCTAGAGTGCTCCAAGAATGCTCTGAGTATACAAGAGTATGTGAGAGAGAGAATAGAGAGAGAGCTCCAAAATTGAACTATCTAATCTTAACCAACAAAAGATGTGAACTGATCCTCATAAGACTTTTTATCATAGAGGCCTTTATTTTCTTCATTTTCCACTATTTTTCCTTCATTTTCTTCCTTACATGCAACCTGTGACCTTTCACCTTCCTTTTCTCCTAATTTCCATTATTGTCATAAATAAATGCCAAACAATGCCTCTTGCCTTTCCAAAGCCTTTTCCATTGCCTTTTCCAATTTCCTTTAGCCATAATAAACAAAATGAACACCCAATAGGATGTTTTTCCTAACATTTAGCTTGGAATACATGTCTTATGACATTGGTCTTATTTTTGTCTTTATTAACTTTACTATATGGATTTTTAACACGGGGCTTTTACAGACCCATCCCCCTTAGGGGAACATCATCCTCGGTGTTCAATGACACCTACAACTAGCAAAACAATTGAAAACCAAAACATGCTGCTCATGGAGCTTTATAACTTAGCTCGATGCAGTATTTATATTGAACAACCTACTTAAAAGAAAAACCAACATGACAAACATGACAATATGATACCCATGCTGCTTATTGGAGCTTTATAACACAACTCATTGCAGTATTTACATCCGTATACATATATACATATACAAAAACTGCTTTGCCTCAGCCGACAAAAAATGAAGGATACATAACCCGCATATGATCAACCATCTCCCATGTAGCTTCATTGCGCCCAAAGTGATTCCAATGCAATTTAACCTGCTCAATTTCTCAATTCTAGAGCATGGCATCTTTCTCTACAAAATACAATGAGGTTCTGGTTGGAATTTTCCTTCTGGTTCCAGCTGCAAGACAAACCATTCAACCACATGATTAACATCCTTAACTTACTTATTTAGTAATTACACATGGAAAACATAATGGAATTTCACTGTTAGAGGCAGTGCAATTTTGTAGGCCACTGGTCCAATCCTCTCAAGGATCTCGAAAGGCCTGCAATACTGAGATGCCAACTTCGCACAT
Source organism: Pinus albicaulis (assembly GCA_034641835.2). Taxonomy (NCBI): domain Eukaryota; kingdom Viridiplantae; phylum Streptophyta; class Pinopsida; order Pinales; family Pinaceae; genus Pinus; species Pinus albicaulis. Next base: position 1,169,224,267 of record CM076570.1, read on the forward strand.
GAAGCAATCCTCAAGAATCTCTTCTTGGTATTTATGTGCAAGTACACATGCTCTCCAACCTGAAACTCCTTAAATTGTATGTGCTGATTTGCATAACTTTTCTACCTAACCCGTGCTACCTTTAAATTATGTTTGATGACCTGCATTTCCTGTTTCATTTTAGCCTACGTGTCTGGTCCTTTCAACACCCTATTCACTGGTTCACTCCAACAGATGGGAGTATTACAACTTTTTCCATAGAGTTCCTCAAATAGACTCATCCTTAGTGAATCTTGATAACGATTGTTGTACGAAAACTCGACTAGTGGAAGATACTCTTCCCACTTTGGCTCCTGATGCATCACATACATTCTCAACATGTCCTCCAAAATCTTGTTGACCTTCTCTATCCGTCCATCTATCTGCGGGCGTGATCTGAAAGGAGTGTATTAGTTTAGCTGTGCTAAGTGTCCTTTCAGTAATATAAACATGTAAAAATTGTCTCCATAAGTTTGCTTAAGGAATGAGAGTTTTAACCATGAAATTTTGATGAATTAGTGAACTTTAAGCATGTCAATAAGCCTTAAAAACACTGAACAACAATGCATAATAGAGAAAAACATTCACACATAAGTTTTACACAGTAGGCATGATGAAGTAGTTCACCCCTCCTGGGCTACATCTGTTGGTTGAGCTCCCAATGGCATGTCCCTCTTTGTCATTATGCTCAAAATTATAAATTACATATGTTTACATGCCTCTAATGGTTGTTTTCTGTACACCAATGGCTCCAGAATGCTCCAATTAGTCTAGGTAGACTCTTGTTTCACCAAAATTGGTCGAAAAGTGACCTCTCCCTGCATTTTTCCCAATGACAGCTAGAAAAGCTCCACTAAATGTGGAGACAGACACTTAACTGTAGTTAAATTGATGGAAAGCCCTACAATTTAGGGGCACACTCTAGAATGACCAGACGGTTAAGGTTAGAAATAAAGTTTAGAGGCGGGGTGGTCACAGACCGACCCCACCGTAACCTCCGCTCTTAACCGTTTAAAACTCTGTGTAAAGGATTGGAACTCGGAGTGTCATTATTCCGCAACCCTTAACATTTAAAATTTTGAAACCCTGCCATGTGACATGTCAACACCACCCACCAGAGGTTACGGTGAACTCAATTGTTAACTGTAACTGTTAATTAAAATTCTGTCATGTGAACTAGTCTTTGCATTGACCACCGAGGTTAGAGTTGTTGCCGTCGGTTTAACATTTGGATGTTACGGGTTATGTTATGTCATGTGTCTAGTATCCACGAGGCCACCAACGGGTTGGGACCGCTGGCGGTCCCCTCCCCCCATACATTAACATTCAAACCATAAAACTATGTGGCATTCGTTATATGGTAAGAAACATTGTATAGACGAGTTGGTAGGCGACCTTTGCTGTGGGTAGGAGGTCGCGGGGTCGACACCCCCCACCCCGACTCCATAAAATTTTGATGCACGCTTCTGAGGACATGTGGCAGCCTCTACGCTAGCCACATGTCGCTCATCCATTGGTCAATCATAAACCCATCAAACGGTCCAAAATCCTTCATACCACAAACATTCAACGACCCAGATTCAACCACATGGCACGATCTTGTTGGCTAGGTAAAAATGGAATATTCCAAGTATATACCTGCTGAATTTACCTGCATGTTGATTGGGAATCCAGTCACAAAATTTTGATGTTTGGGAAAACAGACAGAACACGATATCTTCCTCATATGACATAGGTTTTTCGAACCGTTCGTGGCACCGAAATCGCAACGACGAGACCTTTCCGATCGCTTAGGTTCAGACCTGTTTCGAGCAGTTTAATTTTTGAGCATAACACATGATCTCCAAATCACACCTCCCCACTGGGAAGCTTTTGGACCCCAAAAAATCTCTGGATTACTGAACATGAAGAGGAGGAGACTGTGTCCCCACTTCCAATCTTTATCCACTGAAATTTCCCTAATTTCATTAATTGGAGCTTTTCATGAAACAACAAAATTTTCCTTGATTCCGTTGACCAACCATTGCTGTTTTTCACGTTGTCATGTTGCACATTTTCTGAAATTGCAGAAAAACAACCTAACTTTGTAGTAAACATCTTGTTTCTACATTGGTCTATCATCAAAGGAAACTTAGAATTACTCTCACCTTGTATCCTGCCCTTATGGTGATTTTTTGCTGAATTTTCTTTGAACTTGTGTCAATTCTTGACCAAGTTTCTTTGCCATTATACAATTCCTTTCTAAAACCAGTAATGAAAATTTCTAAATCCCGTGCCTTCTTTGTCAAGTTGCTTTGCCGTCTCTTGGACCTTTGCAACTTCTTGCACTGACACTTTGTTTTCAGCACCGTTCAACACCAATGTCGACTGCTGCAACTACTTTTTATCTTCTTTCAAAGACAACCTGCTTTCAAACTGAAACAACTCATTACATACATCAAAATTTGTTTGAAAATGATTATGTAAAACTTATATTTGTTTAATCATCATCAATGTCAAGTTTTGGCTTGCATTGAAGAGCCTCTTCATCTGCCCTGCATTAACTAAAGAAGTGTCTAGTTTGTTACGATGAGCTCTCACAATATACTCCTTGCCATCTTTGAATAAATGATATTTTTTCTCATGCCGATGGAAGATCGCTTTCCTGTCATACAAGTAAGGACTTCCCAACACCATATCTGTTAGATCAAGCGGAACAACATATAATTCAACTGTGTTAATGAAATGTGCAGTTATTACAAAGTGCAACATACACTTCTTTGAAACCTATAAATATGCATCCTTACAAATCCAACCAAGTGGATATGGTTTCGGATGTGGAATGGTCTCAAGATTAAGTTTCTTGACCAATTCTTTAGAGATTAAATTTTCTTGTGACCCATTTTCAAGCAATGTGTCAAACTTGGTATGTTTGTAAATGACCCTCACATGAAATAATTTAATTCTCTTTTCTTCATTTGGAGCTTGTATGTGATAGTTAGATATACTTGAATTGGGTTTAATTTCAATCTCTTTCCCCTTCAATTTCTTTAGTCCCACAGCTATGATTTTTGTTTCATCTCCTGAATCTGACCCTGGGTCTTGTTCATCTATTGCAACAGTTTTGCCTTTCTCTTTGGCCTTCAAACTTTCTGGTTTCAATTTTGGATGAAGTTTCCAACAATGGTCCTCATCATGGCTAGTTTTAGAATAGTGTTTGCAGAAGACTTTTCCCTTCTCTTTTCTAGTATTTTCATTTCTCTTTTTCTTCCATTTGCCTTTACATTCATTTTCCCCATTTTCATCTAAATTTTGTTTTTCCCTTGCCTCTAAATGTGTGGCTTGAACACAAACCTCATCTAGGCTTGTAGGGTTAAATATGAGGATAGTATGTCCTAGGTAGGTATGTAAGCCTCCTATATACTTGACCAAAGTGTCTTGGCTATGAAAATATACTCCTAATAAAATAGCTCTTCTCCTAAATTATTGAGTATACAATTGTACATTTTATCCTTTCAATTGTTTAAATTTTTGCTAGTCCATTATGGTTTTCTGCATGTGATCTAATGGATAAAAATGTTGTTTTATTGCAAAAATGAAATCAGCCCATGATAAGATAATCTTACCATATTTCTTGATCTCCTCCTTTGTCTTGGCTTCCCACAAAACAAGTGCCGCACCTTCCATCCTCAATGAAGCTAGTTGGATTTTGGTATCATCATCATGAGAATTTTGGATTCTCAAATAGACCTCTAATTTCCTAATCCAATTATCTAGCTTTTCTGCGTTAACTTCACCATTAAACATTTGCAATTCAAACTTAACATCAAGTTTTAGAAAAGGACTTTACACATGTTCTTTGACTTGTATGGCTGATGTACTGAAGATGAAGTAGAGGATGATGAGGATGAAGATGAGGGTGATGATGGTGACTTTCCACTGTCTCCATTTCCTCCATTTTCCTTCTTTGATTTATCTTCATCATTGTGGCCTCCTGACGATCCTTGTCCTTCCTTATGAAGTTTGGACCTTTCCTCTTCAAGTTTATCATTCCTTTCTTGATAAAGGACTCTCACCATTTCAGTTAAGTCAAGAAATGCTTTTTTGTACACTCTTTCTTCCTCTTGGGATCCATCTCTTCATGGATTTATTTTTCTCCTGGAGGCATGCTTGATGCCACTTGTGCTTCTTTTGGAGGTGAACTAGGTGGTGGAGAATGTGGCAATCTTGCCCTCCTTTGCTGTGGCTCACTTTGAGAACCTCTTGGTTCCACCAATTTTCCTTCTCCTCTTTTAAGCTTGAGCTTGGTAAGCATGAAAACCCTTGCAAACAGTTAACAAATACTTGCACATAAAAACACAGGAGTTAAAACTCTAGCTCTGATACCAACTTGATCTGAAAGGAGTGTATTAGTTCTGTTGTGCTAAGTGTCCTTTCAGTAATATAAACATGTACAAATTGTCTCCATAAGTTTGCTTAAGGAATGAGAGTTTTAACCATGAAATTTTGATGAATTAGTGAACTTTAAGCATGTAAATAAGCCTTAAAAACACTGAATCACACATAAGTTTTACATAGTAGGCATGATGAAGTATTTCACCCGTCCTGGGCTACATCTGCTGGTCCAACTCCCAATGACATGTCCCTCTTTGTCATTATGCTAAAAATTGTAAATTACATATGTTTGCAGGCCTCTAATGGTTGTTTTCTCTGCACCAATGGCTCCAGAATGCTCTAATTAGTCTAGGTAGACTCTTGTTTTACCAAAATTGGTCGAAAATTGACCTCTCCCTGCATTTTTCCCAATGACAACCAGAAAAGCTCCACTAAATGTGGAGACAGACAATTAACTGCAGTTAAATTGATGGAAATCCATAAAATTTATGGGCGCGCTCTAGAATGGTCAGAAAGTTAAGGTTAGCAATAAATTTTAGAGGCGGGGTGGTCACATACCGACACCACCGTAACCTCTGCGCTTAACTATTTAAAACTCCGTGTAAAGGCTTGGAACCTGGAGTGTAATTTTTACGCAACCCTTAACATTTAAATTTTGAAACCCCGCCATGTGACAGGTCAACACCACTCGCCTGAGGTTACGGTGAACTCAAACCATTATCTGTAACTGTTAATTAAAACTCCATCATGTGAACTAGTCTTCGCACTGACCGCCAAGGTTAGAGCTATTGCCGTCGGTTGAACATTTGGATGTTACGGGTTATGTTATTTCATGTGTCCAGTATCCACGGGGCCGCCAATGGGTTGGGACCATTGGCGGTCCCCTCCCCTAATACATTAACATTCAAACCATAAAACTATGTGGCATCCATTATATGGTAAGAAAAATTGTATAGACGCATTGGTAGGTGGTCTTTGTTGTGGGCAGGAGGTTGTTGGGTCTCAATCTAGTCTCCTAAACTGAGCTCATTTAATTGTCAACCAGGATTTGTAAACTGCTGAAGTGAAATGTACCATATGTACCTAGGTGCTTGTTTCCTAATGCGTTGTATGTGGTGTTTTGTGATGTTTTTGGTCTTTTGTGATGATTTATGATGTTTTTGGTCTTTTAGTGTTTTATGAAAATGCCTAGAAAAACTAATAGAAAGGAATTGGTGGTCAAAACACAGTTGAGCCTAATGTATGGAATGGCAAATGCAATTGGAAACACTGAAGCAAAATATGAACTATGACTAAATAAAAACAAAAGCTTGATAATGAATTTTTAGGCAAATGACACAAACTAAACTTGAGAAATGATCACTAAATATGCAAATACTCTAACTAAACATTCAAACACTAATGATGCAATACTCTGTCCTAAGCTCTTCTATTCTATGATTAATTCCTAGTTCTATTCTGCAATTTAACTGAATGTCACAGAACCTATACTCAAAGAGTTATTGGTTTCTTGTTCAAAGTAGTTCTTTTGAGGAAGAGCTCTGTTTATAAAATGATGAGGAGATTGCAGAGAGATTTCAGACCTTATAGTGATGTTATCTTCTGTTCCAATGGTTATGGATCACTTGTAGTTTTCAGAACAAAAAGATGTTTGTGAATAATGAAGGCTGTCTTGTGAATCCTAACAACTAAAGTAATCTATTGTGCAAAGGATGACAATGTGAATATGAGATGCAAGTGCAATGAGTTAATCTAAGAATAAACCTAAGATGCTACTAAACTAGAACAATGTTGAACTATAAGTCATCATCAAACTTGAAACAAAGTAACCGAACATGAATTAAATGCAAATGAAACTCCGGAGCATTCTAACTAACATGCATTATTCTATGAAGTTACACAATCTGTTTGTTCATCATCAGTGATATTTTGGAAGAGTTCCTTCTTTTAGAAGGGGTAGAACAATTCTGACTGTGTAATTGTATGCAATTGAAAGCAAATGAACAGAAAGCAAATGAAAAACTAAGTTATCACATCCATATCCTACTCGTCATTATGATGTCTTGGGCAAGCGTTTAAGAGCAAGAACAGAGATGATACTTAGTATAAACACACAACTAAATCATTCATTATCACGGTCATGTCTTGAACTCCTTAAGGATGTCTTGGAAGAATTTATTCTTGTGGAAGAGTGATTAGAACAAGTGTAACTGTGATAGTGAATAGAAAAAACTACAACTAATTCCTACAGTACTATAGCTATTCATCATTCATCATTATAATCTGTTGGGAGAATGTCTTCTTGTGGAAGAACTGGAATGAATATAACTACAGTAGCGAGTTAAAACAAATACAAATTCAACTCCTAATCCTACAATACCATAGTCATTCAACATTCATCATTTTAATCTGTTGGAATAGTGTCTTCTTGTGGAAGAGCTAGAACGAATATGACTACAGTAGCTAGTTAAAACAGCTATAAATTCAACTCCTATCCTACAATACCATAGTCATTCAACATTCATCATCTTAGTCTGTTGGAAAAGTGTCTTCTTGTGGAAGAGCTAGAATGAATACGACTACAGTAGCTAAAACAAAACAACTACCAATTCAAATGCAAAACGTAAAGGCAACTAGGAAAACTTATCTAATTTACGCAAAAGAAATCCGTGCAAGAGGCAGGGGCCCTCTACCACTTGACGGCATTCAACTCCAAATTAAATCACGCCTTCAAAATAACTTTTTCTGCTCCATTAACGATGCAATAGTTTGAACATAACACTCTGTGTCTTCAAGGACGTAACACAGAGTTTAAACAAAATCTAGTAGAAAATCTAACATAACATCTCTAACATAGCTCTCGGTCTCCCAAGAGTTTATAAAGCAAATGCACGTAACAATAATTACAACAATTTAGGAACAATGTCTTTCCTTATCCAAATCACGTTAGAACTCTTTGAAGTGGCTGCGTGAAGAAGAAAAGACATCTGGACTGAGACAGCCCTAGTAGGAGTCTTCCTTCACAAATGTGTTCCCACGTGCATAACCGTACCCAGAATCCATTTCCTCCTCCATGATGAGCAACGAACCATGTAGACACGACGTGGATCATGCCCATATGCGGTTTTCCTCAAGAGGCCACCTGGAACATACTCAAACATGAAGGTAGCTACGGAATGTCTGCATTCTGCAGCTAGTTCTGGTCAAAATGCTTAACAATGGCAAAAAATCACAAAATTCAACAAGTCAGTCATGTAAACCATTCTAGAAGTAATTTTAACTATATTTATTGATCAATTGGGTTTAAGATAGAAATGGACAAGGGAAAATGAGGTAAAATGAGGTGAAGGAAAGCACAATTTTGAGGCTCAACAGAGGTCATGGGGTCGACCCCCCTGACTCCATAAAATTTTGATACATGCTTCTAAGGACACATGGCGGCCTCCAGGCTAGCCACGTGTCGCTCATCCATTGGTCAATCATAAACCCATCAAACGGTCCAAAATCCTCCGTACCACAAACATTCAACGACCCACATTGAGCCACGTGGCACGATCCTGTTGGCTGGGTAAAAATGGAATATTCCAAGCATATAACAGCTGACTTTACCTGCATGCTGATTGGGCATCCAGTCACAAAATTTTACTATTTGGGAAAACAGACAGAACATGATATCTTCCTCATACAACATTAGTTTTTCAAACCGTTCGCAGTGCCGGAATCACAATGACGAGACCTTTCCAGTCGCTCAGGTTTGGACCTATTTCAAGCACTTTCATTTTTGAGCATAACACATGATCTCCTGATTAGGATGATACATTGTGCTGAAGGCAAAATCTGTACCCAAACTTGAAAATAACTCTTTCTAGAACCTAGAAGTGAACTTAGCATTTCCGTTTGACATAATATTCTTCGGTACACCATGCAACCTCAATATATCTCTGATGAAGACTTGTGCTATGTCACTTGCTGAATATTTGGATTTCACTGGAATTAAGTGAACTAACTTTGTCAACCTTTCCACCACGACCATGATGGAATGATGTTGTCTAGATGTTCTCGATGATTCCGTAATGAAATCCGTAGAAATGAAATCACATTTCCATTCTAGAATCAGAATCGGCTGTAGTAGACCACTTGGATGCTTACATTCTACTTTTACCTATTGACAGTCCAAACATCTAGCCACAAACTACGCCACTTCCTTTTTCAGATTCGGCCAATACTAAAACTTCTTCACAAATTTCAATGTCTTCTAATATCTTGTGTGACCTGAATACAAATTAGCATAAAATTCCCTTAAGATAATATTCTTGAGCTCACTGTTATCTGACAAATAGATCCTGTCCGTAAATCTGACCAAATCATCTGCTATGATAGGATAGTCCACATCCTGATCATTTGCACCTTATTGTAACTTGTGCCTAAACTCCCTATACCTGTCATGCTACTAAACTTCCTGCAAGATCCGATCCTGTAAATCTGTCCCATATGAGTGCATAACTGCTATGTGATTTACCTGTACTCTTCTGCAAAGAGCATCCACAACCTTGTTCTCTTTCCCTTTAATGTACTTGATCTCGAAATCAAACTCACTGATCGTGGCCAACCATATAGATTTTTTGGCATTCATATTTAGTTGGTCAAATAGGTATCTAAATCCACTGTGATCACTCATCAAGATTAAACACGTCAGGAAGATAATGTCTTCACATCTTCAAGGCATGGATGATCACTGCCAACTCAATATCATGTGTAATTTTGCTCATGTTCATTCAGTTTACTTGATTCAAAACATACCACCTATCCCTCTTGCATAATGATTCGACCAATCCCTCTCTTGCAAGCATCTACACACACCTCAAACTCTTTATCTGAATTTTAAATCTTGAGAACTAGATCATTTTTCAACAACTTCTTCAACTGCTCAAAACTTGTTGCACACTCCTCTATCCATTCAAATTTTTTTCGTTTTCTCTGCAGACATGTGATAGGATATGCAATCCACAAGAGGTTCTTGATGGACCTCTTATAGTAACCTTCCAACCCCATAAATGACCTTACCTCATCCACATTCCTAGGAGATTCCCATTCCATGACAACCCTTATCTTTTTCGGATCTACTACAATACCTTCCTTAGAAACTCCATGCCCCAAATAATGTACCTATGTCTGAAAGAAAATGCATTTTATAAGCTTGGCATACATTGATTGATGCTCTCTTATAAGCAACCTCAATACTACTACTTAGTTTCGACACACTCTTCCTCATTATTAGAATATATCAATATATCACTAATGAACACAATAACAATATTGTCTAGATAAGGACGCAACACACTATTCATCAAGCACATAAAATTAGTTGGAGCATTAGTCAGACCAAATGGAACTATAAAAAAATCATAATGCCCATACCTAGTCTGGAAAGTAGTGTTGTAAATATCCTCTTATTTGATGCGCACCTGATGGTATCCTGATCTCACATCAATATTTGAGAACACCGCTACTCCCTTCAATTGATCAAATAAGTCATCAATCCTCGAAAATGAATACCTGTTCTTGATGGTGGCCTTATTCAACTTCCTGTAGTCAATACACAACCTGAGAGTACTATCATTTTTCTTCACAAACAATACCGGTGCACCCCACGATGACACACATGGTCTGATGTATCCCTTGTCAAGCATTTCCTTCAACTGCAACTTCAGTTCTACTAACTCTAGTGTGCTCATCCTGTACAGTGCCTTTGATGCTGGTGTTGCCCCTGGTACCAACTCGTTAGAAAAGTACACTTCCCTATGAGGCAGTAACTTTGAAATCTCTGCGGGGAATACATCTTGAAACATATGCAAGATCGGGTACTTATTCAAGACCTCTGCATCCTCAACATCATTACCTTTATCATTGGAGATATGCACTAAAAATAACACACACCCTTTCCTGCGACTGCGAATTTCTTGCATATCTATGAACATTTTAACCGATGTTTCCTTCTTCTTACCCTGCAAGATTCTATGTTCTCCATTGTCATCCAAGCACTTAATAGCCTTATCATAGTAGTTGACCTTAGTCTTGTGAAGATATAACCAATCCATACCCAATAGCATATTGTATGATCCCAACGAAAGTACATTCAAATGCGCTTCTATAGGCATAACCTTTGACTCAAATGCACAAGCTATTACCCAATGATGAACTCTTTTCTTTGTACCTGTAGCCAACTTCACTAGCCGAGATTCTGCATGCACTTCTTTTCTCGAATCACACTTATCCACCAGGTCAGGGTTAACATAACTATAATTAGATCCAGGGTCAATCAAAGTAGAAACAACTTGATCACAAAGATTATTTTCCATCTCAATAATAGATATTTGCTGATCCTCCTGCTTGCTATCTAATGCTGCATAGACTCGAGGAATCCTTCGCCCAACGCCCCAAATGTCTGCGCTTCCCATGGACTGTAGATATGAGGCTTACCATCCTGATACGATGGGAAATCCTTCTTGAGATGATTCTTTCCACATATCCAAAATTGCAATTGTACTTTACCCTCACCTTTGTTATGCTTCCCTCTAGTATATAACCCATGTCCCTGTCCAACTACATTGAACTTCTTGTAAGGAACCACATTCTCCTTCTCACCTGCATCCTGAGGTTTTGTTCGCTTAGGCTTCCATTTACCTTTAGTATTAGTTTTCCCTTTCCAACCTTGTTGAGACTCTGTCTTACGCTTCTATTTCTCATAACAATGTTTCAAATTTATGATGGCTTCTTCCAACGATTTAGGCTCATCAAACTCGATCCTGTGTTTTACTGCTACTGGCAACCCACTGATAATATCCGAATCTTCACTTTCTCACATTTAAGATAAGGAACACACCTCAATCACTCCAAGAATATGTTAGTATACTCTTCATCGGTCATATACCCAATCTTCAACTCATAGAACTCCTTTACCATGTCATCATAATATCTCTTCGATAGATACTATCTTCTTGAAAAGTCTTTCAACTTCCTCCAAGTCAACTCCTCTTCTTGAATGCCTCTGAAATTATTCACATCTTCCCACCAAATATTTTCTTTACCTTTAATACTGAAGGTAGCTATTCTAGCCTTCATGTTCTCTGAATAATCATGCAATCTGAAGTACTTATTCATCCCAAGCAACTAGGCTTCTGCATCCTGTGACTTCTTCATTTCTCCATCAAGCATAGGTGGCTTTGCTTTCTTGAACTCATCCAAAAAATATCCCCTGTCAATCCTCCTATAAGGATGATAGCGATGATGACAATGATACCTATCTGAACCAGAAGTAGAGTAAAGCCCATGTCCACTGCCTCGTCTATCAGGTGTATCCAAGAATCTGCCATCTCTAATTGTGTCATCTTTGTCTGACTTGTACCCACCATGAGATCTAATACCATAGGATCCGTTGGTATTTTCCAACTGTACATGGCCGATCCTAAGTGGTCCCTATCTCTGCAAGTATGACAAGCACTAAAGGATGACTGCATGAACCCCTTCTTGTTTCTCCTATGCCCTAGCATGTCTCTCTTTTGATTGAATGCTTATGTCATTATCTTCTTTAAAAATTCTTATATTTGCCTTCAAAATTCTCAATATGTTTGTTATGTGAGGGGAGTACTCATCACCATGCTACTCATATGATTTATAGGGAGACCATCTTGCTATTCATCTTTTCCTTCTACCTCTTGCAAGTATACCATGTCAGCTAAACAAAAATATAAACATAACTAACATAGATCAGTATAGTTCAGGGGAGGATATATCGTCTGCAAGATCAACGATATTAACACAATACATGTACAATCATAATCATAATCAATATATCAATATCATCTCAACCATTATCCAGTTACCATGCATGACCATACCAATATGCATATCATGAAATTATGCATGAAAACCATGACCATAACAATACATACACAACAACATATAGACACTGACATGCATAACAAGTACATATACAACTGACACACATTCATGACGACCACATCCCAACAAAAACATCATCAAATTCTACATGACAACACAACTGTAACCATGACTACCGCCATGCATACATACATAGACCACAATAATAATGAACACATAATAAACTGACAATTATGCACGACAAACACATTCCTCCCATCCAGTACAAGGGTTGCACCATGCTCTAATACAACTCTGTAACACCCTCCTCCCACATTTACCCAAGCTAACCAGTCCACCGAGGTAAACATGTGAAGAAGAGTTACTATGATATGATTCAACTCCCCAAGTAATTTAAGGAAGTGGAATCGACAAACCAAAACCAAATTGACCTTCCTCAGGAGCTGACCAACCACTCCATGTGCTCAACCCCTGGGTGAACCTGCTCTTTAACTAAAATATACCCCCAGTCGCACCCTTGAAAAGCCCTCCATGCAACCGTAACCCTCCAATCACTCCCATAACAAGGGCATCCACACAACTGCATACTTTTCCAAGTAGTTCTGTGCCAGTGACCTCGTATTCTGAGCCAATAATTCAGGGATAACACTCATGACTTTTCCCAGAAATTGATGAAATTCTCAAAAATGTTAAATAACAATACAACAAGGCCTCAAATGCAAACTTGAACAAGGACCTCACCTGAATCATCCTAACCATGGCAGGAATTTTGTTAAACACATCATGAACATGAAATGTATAGGTCGTAAAATAAACATCTGAGCATAGGGACTTCATACTTATATAAGTTTTATCAAGAAGGACTGATTCCCTCTCATAATAGCTGCAAAATCATCTATTTTGTCTTACATTCATTAACCATTCATTTACTAATCAAAACATGATGAGAGCCATAACTCAAGTTTGTCATAAACCATGCTTATAACCAACATATAACCCACATATCAACACTGATAGAACAACCATTATAATCACATAATAACAAACACACTTACACTTAATACACAAGAGGAAAAGATGTATTATTAACATATGAAAAATCCAACTAAGTCAAGCACTTCCATGTACCACCCGACCATAGATTGGGCTGAAAAAAATATTTCTTTCAACCAATCACCCTTGTGCCTTATTCCAAGCATGAATGTGGGACTCACAACAAAACCAATTAGGGATTCCTCAGCCTTTACCATTTATCTTGCCATTACCTGTCAAGGGATTCCTAGGCCTGAAACCATCATCTGTACATCTTGGCTTTATCGTGTATCCCACCATTACCAGTGAAGAGATTCCTAGGCCAAAAAATAAACATACACTACATGATTTACCGCAGTCCCGCCATATACTAGTCAAGGGATCACTAGGACCTAAACAAGCATGGATGCCTCCATATTTATCCACCTAAACTGTGAGGAATTTGTTTATCACCACCCTCAAGCCACTACCATGCATCCCACCATTACCAGTCAAGGGATTCCTAAGCCTTTGAGAATTTTCCCGAGACCACCCCACTCAATTTCGAAACCCTATGGCAATCCAACTCAACCAAGTAAAAGAACACTAGCACACCATGACTATCCGGAAATGGCAAGGCAAGGCTGAAATTACTGTCAAACCTGGAAAAACCCATGCTAATGACATCAAGAGAACCAAATACACACATGTATATACCATGAATGCCAAAACTAGCTAGGAAATCATACTCGATACTTGCAAGTAATCCAATTGTATCCGCTTGATCCAAATCTTCCTTGCTTGATCTTTGCTTCCCTTTTATTTCTTGTCCTTCCTTTTCCTTCCTTTCTCCAAAGCTAGAGTGCTCCATGAATTTTCTAAGTGTGCAAGAGTATGTGAGAGAGAGAATAGAGAGAGAGCTCCAAAACCTAACGGTCAAAATATTAACCAACAAAATATGTGAAGTGATCCTTAGATGCCTTTTTATCATTGAGGCCTCTATTTTCTTCATTTTCCATTATTTTTCCTTCATTTTCCTCCTCACATGCAACCTGTGACCTTTCATCTTCCTTTTCTCCTAATTTCCAGTATTTTCATAGATAAATGCCAAATAATTCCTCTTGCCTTTCCAAAGCCTTTTCCATTGCATTTTCAAATTTCCTTTAGCCATAATAAACCAAATGAACACCCACTAGGATGTTTTGCCCAAGATTTGGCTTGGAACACATGTCCCATGAACTTCGTCTTATTTTGGCCTTCATTAACTCTATTACCTGTATTTTTAACCTGAGGCTATTACAATGTGTGTGTGTGTGTGTGTGTGTGTCATGGTAATGGAAGTGGTTGTGCTTTCACCCCCTCCACCATCCCCACCCCCCAAAAATATATATACTTGATGGTGTTGATAGAAGGTGGTGGCAGTTGCAAATTGTGGTGCTATAAGGCATTGAAGTGAGGCAACATATTGTGGCAAAGGACCAATTTCACTATCAAATTGTATGCAAAGAGGATGTTCAAATTTAATCTTCGATAACAAATTAAAACTTATATATAATTATTTTAAGTGTAATAAGATATTTAGTTTTTGATTGGTATATTTTTTAGAAAATAAGAAGAAGAAGAAGAAACATATAATCATGTTCTAAAATCACTAATTAATTCTTGAAATATAGAAATTCTAGTGTCTCATGCAAAATATTACATCTATGTATATCTCACCCAATTTATATGGATGTGTTAACTCAAACTTGGAGTTGCAGGCAAGTATTGTAGCATATTAGAGCATGTTTTACCTTAAATACCATGTTTAAAACCAAATTAAACGGGATAAAATTATGAGCATGTCAAACTTTAGTACTCCAATGTTTTTAGTGTGGATAAACAAAGTCTAATTTATTATATGGCTTATGAAATGAAATGACAAAGTTATACCTTGACTCTAAACACCCCTTAAAACAATAATATATAGGAAAAATGGAGGCTTCTTAAACAACCCATCCTCTATGCTCCTTTTTAGTGTGTGATCTATTTCACCATCTTTTGCTTCTTAGTTCTATTTGGTGATACACATGTTTGAATTTCAATGTCAAGCATGAAAATACTCTTAAAGTTTCAATGATTTCTTTTGGTGTGAGAGAATTGATTTGAAGTGTGAGAAGAATGGTAACAATGGTTAAAAGATAAAAGTATAAATCAATTTGAATTAAAATGAAAGAGAGCACATAAGAGTAGAGGAGGTTCTAATTTCCATTAAGATGGAGCCCCTTACACTCTTTAATAATGTTGTACTCCCATGCACTTGTAACAATGTGGAGTTGACTTCCCCACCAACCACCGTATGCATTTAATGATTGGCTTTTTAGCAACAAATAGTTGTTGGATTTAAATAAAACACATGATAATATAGAAAATGGTAAAGTTAAGAAAGTTAGACAACAAGGGATTATTTATCAACCTTGGACCCCTTTTCTCTTTCTTTATGTTATTATGGTCTTCTCATTTGTTTAATATAGCATTTTTTTTAAAAATATTATATTTTATATTTTTCCTCTTTGTTTATGCTTGTATATGCATATAAACAAACCACAATAAATATAACAACCACACCATAATTCTAGTTCAGCATTGGGCTCACACACATTCAATAGGCATACTTCAACCTTGAATTACACACCAGAAATATTCACAATATAATTGCATTATTTATACATGGGATCATTTAACCCAACATATTAATTATATATTAACGATAATATTAATGCTACAATGACATTGATATTAATTCTTAAATTATTATTATTATATTTTATAACTTTAAAAGTTTCATTTTTTTTTGGAAAATTAATGATGCTATTGATTTATCAACATAAGATGGAAAAAGTAGCCTTGGTTTGCTCTTGTCTACAGCCAGGGAAATCAAACCAGTGGAAAAACCTTAAGTTTTTTAATAGCCATACATGATAATTCAAAAATATAACTAAAAGTGTTGAATGTATGGAATGTAGATCTTCATTGTCTAGCCTAGTTACTAAACATTCATAGAAACAAAATAAACCAATTGTAAAACTAGACAAATAACACTAGATCATGATGATGGAAACATATTAAAGGGCTCCACTTCATTGAGTGCTTTGTCTTTTCCAGGAGAGATGCTCGATTCAGGAGCAAAGTCGAGCTATATCTCTATTCTTTATAGGTATTATTCCAGATATTTCATTAATGAATGAAGCTCATCCAACACAAGGAGAATTTCCTCTTATGCTTCCTTGTGATCCAGTAAAACACTGCCTAATAATGTCTTCATTTGCGAGTATATGTCTATTGTTTGCATGTATTGATTGTGTCGAATGTGATTATGACTAGTGTCTGGACACAGGGAACAACTTCCACTGCTTGTCTATATTAGATAAACAATATCGTTCTCCTATGATATCTCTTGCCACCTCCATCAACTTGAATTGAATGTCAAGTGGCATTTGGGAGTGATATAGGTTAGGTGAAACTTTTTCCCACTAGGAAGCTCGACAACACCTTAGGGTTGTGAATAATAAGCCACTCCCCTACGACGTTTAGATTTTTATAGTGACATGATGGAAACATTGAACCGATGATAGGACTACAGAGAAAGCAAGGTGACAACTAGGGCAACGGGGGCATTGGGTTTTTTATTTGAGGGGGGAGGAGTGGGGGGCTGGTGAAAGCGCAATAAAGGGGTTTAAGCAAGCATACCAAGCAGGGGGAATTTGCAGAGCTAGAACCATAACCTCAAAAGTGTTCACAAATGGGAGAGGGTAGTAGGTGGAGAGGTGCCAACAAAGAAGGGAAGCTCTAAAACTTCTAATTGTGCCAAACCAATCATAATTGAGGTGTGGAAGGAAATATCCAAACCTAATGGAAACTCAATCAACAAAGCTTAGAGGTTGTGTTGTTGAAGTAGACCATTCAAGTAGTGAAAACATCACAAAGTAAAGCCTTCAAAAATAAAAAAGGCTTAAAAAAATCATAGAAATAAATTAGAGTGTTGTGAGAGTTAAAATCATAACAATAATAATACAACATTAAACGAAAAACAACATACAACAATTATAAAACTCCTTGACCACTTCCACTTTATGGTATTACACTGCTCTAGGGTGGCTACCTAGAATGTCCCCTTGCAACAATCCTGAAAGGTACAACTGACATACCACCGTGGCCGAATTCAAAATTGAAGCTTTCATAGCCCTTTAACAGGGCTCTAGCACGTCCCGTAAGTGTTAAGATATAATTACACTTCAAAAGAAATTTAAACTATTATTTCTGCTGGTTTAAAAAAATAAAATAAAATAATATATAAAAATGTCCTTTGAAGGGTTGCCGATCCTGCATAAATTATCAAATATCCCTGGAGGCTGATGGCTGGACCCTGGCTGCTTTGTTCTTGTTGTAAAATAGTTAACTTACAGAGCACACAACTATCATTTCAACCGTCAGTCTTTCCGCGATAAATTTGAAGACCGTTTAAATTCATTCCATCCATGTTACACATGAAGCGTATTAATTCCGCTGTAAATAAATAAAAATTATATGCACCAAAAGCATTGCAGGTCAAATGAAAATCGTGAAATGTTGGTGGTTGTTGCAAGATTTATTAGCTTCATTAACTAAACAGTGAGATGTTGGTGGTTATTGCAGGCTTTATAAGTTTCATTAACTTTTGTTGTGTAAGCTTAATAGTGTTCTTGAACACAGAAAGCTATAGTTGTAAATGTGCTAAGCATTTAGGATAATAACATTTTCATCGTTTGGAAAACATTTGTCATTTTGGGTTTTACAATTTTTAGTGGTTGCGAATCAAGGTCCTCTCATGAATAAGTAGGATTTTTACTCAGTGGTTGTGGGAAATGTCCCTAATAATAGTGTGTTGAAAGAGCATGGCTCTTGTTTTCATTATTCCCAAAATTCTCATACAGTTGCATTATTCCCAGAATGCTCGTACAACTGAAGGGTTTTGTGCTTTTGCAAACCCCCTATCTAAAATTCCATATAGCGCCCCTCAAGATGAGATATATAAGGTCCCTCTTATCATGAACGGATCAACCAACAATCATCGTCTTAACCACCCAAACCAACTAGAGAGGGGGGGAAAGGGTCTTGGTCGATCTTGTTGGCTCTCGGAAAACCCTGTCAGGGGCTTTGGTTCACTTCTACCCTCTTGCAGGGAGACTGTGTTTGGAGGACAATGGTATTCTAAAGTCATCGAGGCTTCTTCAGACATTGTTCGGCTTTGTTGGGCTTGCAACTTTTGATGGATTGTGACTCCTCTTTCGAAATAATGCCGGAGCTTGTTCCTTACATTGATACCTGGAATGTCAATGGGTTTTTTTTCCAATGGTGGGGTTCTGGTGAGTTGCAATGCCTCTCATATTTGTATACCAATATAGAATTTTTAGTGTTATTTTTTATGCTTCTTGGATACATATTTTTCATAAAAACATGAACATTAGTCCAAGTGGGTTTGGTTGATCCAGTGCTTTGAGATTTATTCTCAAGTTGAATTTAAGGCACGATGGGTTTACCTGAAAAGGTCTTAGGGTTGATTCTGGGTTGTTTTATTGTGTGATATATTGAATATTTATATATAGATATAATATAATGTTTTGAAGTATCTTTTATGAAAAGTTATTTCAGTAAAAATGAGTTAATGATATGGCTTTTATTTTTTATTTTGGTTGGGATTTATAATGTTTTTAAATATTTTCAGGTAAGAATAAGTTAATTATATGGTTTTTAAATTTTTTGTTTGTATACATTCATTATATATATATAAGTTATATGTTTTTAAAAATTATGAAATTTAAAATATATATTTTATTCTCTTAAATATTTAGATGTAAATTAAAACTATGTTAAAGATTAGATGATCAATATAAATGTTTAATAAATTTAATATATTTTTTAGATTCAATCCTCTATTATAATGTTTAAAGAATAAATACGTCATTTAGATTTGAATAGGATATTTACATATCCATGCGCTAGATGGTTGGACCTGTGACTCAAGTTGGATGGTCAATTATGTTAACATTCTAAGTTTCTGTCTAGCCAAAGAAATCCTCATGCTTTTCCAGTCTAGGGCAACAAAACTTGGGAAATTTTTTAATGAAAGCATTGAGAGATGGAATAGTGTTCTGATTACAAGAATGTTTAAGTCACATAAAGAAGTTATCAAAGCACCCAAATAAATCCTCTTTCTTTTCCAGTCAAAGGCCGCAAAACCTCAGAAAATTTTCAATGAAAACATTGAGAGATGGAATAATGTTCTGAGTACAAGAATATTTAAGTCACATAAAAAAGTTATCAAAGCTCAAATTGATACAACACTACTTGCCATCTATTTTTAAGAATTTAATTTGTTTAATAGAAATAAATTTAATTGAAAATAAAATGTAAAAATTATATATTATTTAAATTGCTACGTAAAATACCAATCGCAAAAGTCTCAAATCTATAATTATATATTATTGTCAATTAAAATATACATATTTTAAACTTATCAATATAAAACAACTATATAAATATATGCCCTTTTAATAAAAGTTAAAACCAGCCCTTCAAATTTGATCACTCATACCATCCCATACATCACATTCAAATTTGATCACTCAAAACATCCCATACATCACATCCCTAGCGCCTCACCCGTGGATTAACCTAACCCACTAAGGTTAATTTTGAAATCACTGTCCCATAGGCTATTTTTAGCCTCGTGGACATTAAAAGTTCTTTATTTCTTGTAAAGAAAATTTCCTATATGCTATTTCAGTTTGGATATTTACGCCGAAGGTGTTCCTATTATGAGCTTTGCTGGGATGAACAGTGCTCCCAGCGAATCTCTGTGCTCCACCTATTGCCTTTCCAACCTCTCTAAATTTGACACTTGGCGGCTGCTCCCACCCCCTGCTCTCAGCGGCTTCCCACGCAGGTCAACTCCTCCGCGACCTTGCTGCCGTCGCGTCGTCTCCTTCGGCGTTCCGTCGGGTCATTTTAATAAATGACCAAGTGCTAGTTTGATATCACGCTTTATTGACCAACTCATGATTATGACCGTCAAGATCAACATGATTGAGAGGGAACTAACGGCGGCTTTGTCTTTTACCTCGAAAGTTATCTTTGATCTGAATCTGGTCTTTTTTTTCAAAAAAATCTGATCACAGCAGTGTTTAATAGATTTTTTTAATTGTGGAAATGCACCCAACACTACTTAAAAAAAACCTCAAAATCAATCTATAATTTGGATTTTTCAAATTTTCTTATTTTTTAGGAAAAATGTGCCAGCATTGAACTACCCTGAAACGATTTGAAGAAATTTTTTATCACATTCATATTTGCGTTTTACATCAACATAAGTCCCATGGTCCTGGTTAGACATAAAGACTCTTTTGTACGATCGAATAACTTGCACAGCATAGAGCAAGCAAAGAAAAAAATCCTGTCCAACACGAGAAACATATTCTCCAAAGCCAAATTCTCATGATGTTAAACAATTAGCAGCATGCCCATGTTCTTTTCTGAATAGATGAACATAAGCAAAGAATCCCAGGTGAGATCAAACATGGAGAAAAGTTCCTCCACTTTTCTGGAACAGCTTAATTTCCTGTCTGCTGAGAACAATGGAGAGTTCCTCATCCCTTCTGATGATTCGCAGAAAACAGAAATCTGGTCTTTCTGTTTATTAAATTCCTACAAAAGTACCAAAAATATATTCCACGGGGTATTGTCTGTTTTTCTAAACGTTGAAGATAAGAATCATTTGTTCTGATCAGTTTGGTCCCTAATATGTATTGCTCTGACATGTTGTTGGTTGCTACTTTTGCCCTGTTCTGTCAATTTCCATGTCGTGTTGGGTTGTATGTTTGCTTGAATTAATTCATAATCTGATACAGTGGGTACTTCGAAGCACCGGTTGGTCCAATCCCCGAAGTTGTGAATATCTTGCTGGCACAAGGAAGACAGTCCAAATGGGTAAATGACGCTTTTTAGAAGGTTCTGAAAGGTCTTACCTAAGCTCAGGTAGAGATTGGTCTTCATGGGTTTGCCCTAATTGAAAGGCCGGTAAGGTCATTCTGACCAGATTGGTCTCGATTGGAAGGTCATACGGTCAATCTGACTAGGTTGGTCCGACTGAAAGTTCATAAGGTCAGTCTGACTGGTTAATCTTAAATGAATGCATTAAGTTTGGTCTTTATTGGATTGGTCCTAAAAGGTCATTTTCAGACTTTTTTTTATCTGGACATTGTCTGTTGTGTTGTAGATGGCAGGGACTAACATTTTGTCAGGCAAGGTTTTTAGGAGTCCGCCATTTCAATCATGTACAGAGATCAGGAATACCCTCAAGAAATTATCAGGATTTGCTGTGCAGAAGAAAGCCCGGTGCCTACCACGACTGGCAATTAGTAATTTGAACAATGGTGATCAACAGGAGGAGGATGTGAATGACAGTAAACACGCCATTCAGTTCAATGACACCTATGATAGAGTTTCAGGGGGGATTGGGTTTGAAGCTATTGCACCCATAGGCAGAGTTGAATGCACAGACCGCGGTTGTAGGCCTGTTTCCTCTGCTGCAATGTTGCCTGATGGTTGGCTGCCTTATGAAAATGCCATGGAAGCATTGAACGCTAGAATTGAGTTCTATAATGGCATGAAAATGAATCCACAAGGGCATTTTCAAGGAGACTTTGCACGGTATTTATATAAAGTGTGGATGCAGATGGATCTAGCAAAGAAATACTATGAGCAAGCCCTAAAAATGGAGCCAATCAATCCTCAATTGTTGGGAGAGTATGCTGAATTTTTATGGACTTTGCTGGGAGATGAAGATGAAGCAGAGAAAGTGTTCAATGCAGCTCTGCAGGAAGATCCTAATGACCTCACTATCCTTGGGAGCTATGCACATTTTATGTGGCAAAGAGAAAGATCATAACCACACCCACACACATATATACAGTGTACACATCTTGGTGATATCTGTTACATTGAGAAATATTTCTTTCTGGATGGATTTAAAATAGAATGATCTGCTTTCCATAAAACTAGCAGTTGGAGTCTGGAAATGAATCATGAATATGTGCGCAAAGGGCAAGTCTCAAATTGCCAACTACAAGTCTTGGGTTCCACTCTCAGCCGATGTTGATAGGGCTAGCAGCCAAAGCCAAAATCAGGTTGGCTGCAATGACAATCTTAAGTCCTGAACTTGCCTTCTTGAATCTGGTGTAAGTCTTATTGTGAAATTATGGTTGTAAAGATCATGCTGCATTATTACCCAAATGTCAAATCCAGTTGCACTGCAACGCATTATGTATATACTAAGAATAAGAAAATGATTTACAAGAAGGGGATGAACCACTACTTACTAATATACATTAGCAGATAAAATACTTCTAATGGTGAATAACAAGTGTTTTTTCCATTGAAAATAGCAGGTTAAAAACCAAAGAAGGGGATGAACTACTACACACTAATATACATCAGCAGATAAAATACCTCTAAGAGTGAATAACAAGTGTTTTTTCCATTGAAAAAAGCAGGTTAAAAACCAAAGGGAGGTAGTAAGTTCAGATTTTAAAAAGGGAATTATTTACAAATCCCTTTACTCCACAAACAAAGGTTATCATACATCAATTTAATCTTTAATCAAATCATGAAGTTATAATTAAATTAATATCATTTTGATTAAAAATAAGAAAATAATCTATCTTAATGCTCTTTAATGCTCTCTAACTTTAGAAATTTGATTATGAATACTACAATGCTATGATGCTGATATCTCTAATGTGACTAGCTGATAAATAAACATTACATCAGCACAGCATATCCAAGTATCGGTTCAGAGTGACCTCAAATACTCAGCAATGAAATAATGTTTGTCATAAAGATATGGAGTGTGTACAGATAGTGTCAATGAAAACCAGAAAATCAATTTCTAAAAATAGAATTGGAATCGTTGGTGCCTCTAGAAATTCCTAATAACATGAAGTAGCTCAACTGAAAGCAATCAGTTCTCCCCATAACTGAAAACTCCCATGCCTACTTCTGCTTGGGTTCTTCATAAAATTGAAGAATATATGAGAGAACACCTCCACTCCAAACCTCAAGTAAGCCAAGTGCTCAAGTAAGAGGAATCAACAAGCAACCTTACTTCTGCTTGGGTTCTTCATAAAATTGAAGAATATATGAGAAAACATGTCCACTCCAAACCTCAAGTAAGGCAAGTGCACAAAAGTAAGAGGAATCAACAAGCAACCTGCAAGACCTCAAGTAAGCAAATTGTACAAGAGAAATCAATAAGCAGCCTGCAAAATTGGCCCCAACATATCCAATACAAGTCAAAAGGAAGAACACCCTCTTTCAAACCTGGAACACATTGGTTATGTTTTGTTTTGTTACCATCTTTTCAATTGTCTTATACAAAATCCACAAATGCTGCCTATGATAGGTAGGTCTCATTTGCAGAGAATGATCATGACTACTGTTAAAATTGGAATTTGAATATTAAAACAACAATGTTTAACATAATATAAGTCTTTTTTTTACAAATGAACAGCTCTGACAAGTTCTTGAACTGCACCTTAAGGTCACCTTGAAGTTAAAGGTCAGTACCCGGTTGGTTGATTCTTTTAAAGATATTAGAGTCATTAATTTTATATAGTAGCTATTTGGCCTTCTGTACATCTATATAAGCTTAATGATTCGATCTGATCGTTTATCTTATCCCAAAGATGAATTGAATCACAGTGATTGATTCGTATTGAGTGGACAATTTTCTATCCAATATAATAACAACCAAAAGATATTTAATAAATTACTATGATCATAAAAACATAAATTCAGATAATAAAAATATTATTTTTTAAATTAATATCAGAAAAATTTAAACTTTAATAAATATCTGTTGATTTTATAGTTTATATAATATTCCTATGACAATTACCAATTAAACTACCCCCATAAATTAACCCCTATCAAACTTGAAATAAAACCCATTAAAACCATCTTAATTGGTTTGCTGTGCAAGGCATTAGACTACACTGCCTTTATAAGATTAAGGAGAGCTTTTATAAGATTAAGGAGAAATATTTGAAATTATGATAAAGCAATTACCTAACCTTGTTTGCTAAGCAAGGCATTAGACTACACTGCCTTTATAAGATTAAGAAGAAATATTTGAAATTATGATAAAGCAACTACCTAACCTTGTTTGCTAATGTGCTCTTCTACGTTTGCTTCTTAAAATGATATTAGAATATTAAGTAGCATTTCAATTTCTATTTTTCAATAATTCTGGGCTATGTTAAAATGTCGTCTTCTTGAAGTAAGGTGAGGGTTTATTAAAGTCAAGATTTTATTTATTAAAATGAATGTATATAAAAGCACTGTGGGAACAGGTTCAGAAGGGAAAGCAATAAAATTCATAAGATTTTATAAACACTTTATTTCAATGCTTTCTTTTTTCTTTTATTTTCTTTGAAAAGTCCTTAATTGTTATAATCAAACTTTTTCCCTTTGCTTTCACCGTTTCCATTTGTTTTTTCTTTTTTATTTATCTTCTTTGAAAAGTCCTTAATTGGTATAATCAAACTTTTTCCCTTTGCTTTCACCATTTTACATCGGTTTAGAAATTCACATGGTCCTTTATTTTTATTTTTTTATAAGGAGAGAATATATATATATATTTTTAATTGAGTTGAGATGGTAAGGCTATGAAATATTATATTATATTTTTTATTTAAATTGCAAGGCTATAAAATATTATATTATATTTTCTATTTAAAGTTAAGGTTAAAATGCAGTTGTTTCTGGTTTGTTTTATTAATTATGGTGAATTGGTAATTCATTAGAATAATTTGAGTAAAGATCTAGATCAAACTTTTTAGGGACCATTAAAATACCAAGGTTATATTCAATAGTCCACAAACTAAGAGTTTTTTTTGTTAATTATAGTGAATTGGTAATTCATTGGAATAATTTGGGCAAAGATTCACGATCAATTTTTTTTGGGACCACTATAATACCAAGATTATATTCAATAGCCTACAAGCCAGATATACCAATAACTTGTGACTTAGCGAGAACCCCACCACAAGTTAAATATACCAATAACTTTTGACTTACCAAGAGCTGAAGACATTCCAATCCGCTAGAGTAAAATCTATCCCAGAGTCGCCTACTCTTCAAGTCTGATTACAACGGGCCAAACATTTTGATACTAGGCACAATTTATACCTAACCTCTTCTCATGAACAACCCGTGCTCTAGTCTGTAAAACTTGGCCTCTGGCCGCAACACTACAATTTCTCTGGTGGTGAGCTAGTTCACTTCACCCTTCTGTCCGAGTGTCTTCCCTGATTTTGTCTAAGACTATAGCTGACTGCCCGATCATTCCCACAACCGTGGCTGCAATGCCACAAGTGAACTTACATCGTGTTGCACATTACCTAGCTCGTGCACCTTCACAACTAGGGTAGGGCTGGTTCACACTATACATAACAACTGGAGCTGCTCCGCTTTACCACAACGATAGATGATAGCTCCTTATGATCAAGCGACGAGACCTTAGTCCTGGGTTTCAGCTCCCTGCCACTTTCCACACTTTAACACCCTTGTCGCCCTGATATATTTGAAGACAGGGAAATTCCTGTCTCGTGGGCCTATCAAGTGACGATTTTCTCTCAGCCTTGCTGTGCTCCTCGCGTGTAAATGATCTCTCGCTCACTCAAGGGTGATAGCCAAAGCTTATCGCTTGATTATTGACATGGATTACAATAGAAATTGCACCGAGAGGTGCAAAGGAACGCCAATAGGGGAGTAGGGGAATGTGGAAGGAAATAATCAAGTCAAATATCGGGACAATGAAATACAATCAAATTTGAGTTTTTATATATCTTCTAAAAAATGTAAGAAGAAATTTACAGTGACATAAATGTCCCACAATAATGACAATCCTTGCAAGCACAAGGTACATAACAAAGGAGTTCAATTTCCTTGGGTCTTTTTAAAATGGCATGAAATAAATTCTTGGAAGGAGGGGGAGCCGAAAATTAATTTGAGAAATTAATGAGGGGGAGGGTTTGCGGTTAAAGATTAAAGATTAAGCATTTGCATGAGAGACTTCTGAGAATGGCTTAACTTGTATCCATATCTATGATTAAAGTTATCTAGATTTTGAGGGTTTAGTGGATGATATGGGTGGATTGGAAGAGAGTAGGGGGCAACGGTTTTAGCTTGGCCAAAGAATATGAGGCGGTTAGATTTATAAGCATGTTCAATTAAGACTAATTTTGAAAATGATATGTATTGGTTGTGTTTTTTCAGTCTGAATTAAATAGATCTACCAATTTGGCCAATATAAATATATCCACAAGAACATGGAATTTTATAAATCTGGTCCACCAATGAATCCAAATGATCATTAGGAAATTTGAATAATTGTTTTTAGGTTTTGTAGAGATTGAAACAAACTTGTATGCTTTTTATATTTTTCTTGGCTAAAATTTAGAAATATGATCCATATTCCCTTAAATTAGTATGTTCAAAGCTAAATTATAAATAAAATAAAAATTGTATTTTAGACTCTTTATAATATCTTATTTAATATATTTAAATAAATCCTAAACAATAAGATATAAAATATTTGAATGAATTGTAAATATTAAATAAAAAATTAAAATATATATCTATATATATATGGATAATAAATATCATGTTTCATATGTTATAAAATCTTTGAATATAATTTAAATATTAAATTATTATTTATTTATATATGGATTGAATAAAAACTTTAAAATGCTTTTATTTATTAAACATGTAAAAAAATATTTAAAAAAATCTATATTTATAAATATTAAAAGATAGTTGTTTTTTCTTGTTGGAAAAAAAAAAAAAACTTAACTTAGAGAGAACTCACAACATATCCAAGCGAACATAAATTCATGTTTTTGTTTTCTCCAACCATATAAGATACAACATCAATTTTAATTAATATTTGATAGTTTCAATTTCTATAGATATTCAATCCTTCACTTTCCTTAATATAATTTATAAATAATAAATATAATAAATGATCAAACTTATTTAATAATTAATACTTTTACACCCTTGTTATTTTGTGGTATAAGAAAAATATATTTATATTACATATTTATAAAATTATAAGCAATGCCTACCAAATTTTAACATAAATTTGAAAATTTCACATAAAACTTATATTAAAAAAAAAAAAAAAAAAAAAAAAAAAAAAACCCCTTAATATATGTAGGGACAAACGCTAGGCCTTATTTTTAGTTTTTATTTTTATTTTTAATACAATAAACTAGGAATAAAACCATAAGCATACAATGTTGGAAACTCAAAAATATTAATCACTTATATCAACATCCATGAATTTAACTTCATTGCACCTACATATATTTTACATGTTAATTATAGGCACAATGTAGTCATATAAAGAAAACATTATAAATAACATAGGTACCGTTCACTAGGAGACGATATTCAATCTTGACTTGTCGCTACTTGTGCTCCCTTGTTGTCATCTACCTCCAAGCGTGAATGTTGCCGTGCTTAATCCGAATATAATGACCCACCAGTTGACCTTCCAACCTACTCCTTGGGTACTCTCCTTCCCCGTGGACCACCGAGTTGCAATGGGGTTGTACAATGAAGGAAATGCGCTAGCTGATAGAGGTGAGCACTCCTTGGCTCAAGAGTCCCCTCTCTAAAGTCCTCTACCTCTAAAACTCAACTATAGCTCGTAACCACTCGCAACGACATAATCTCCTCCATCCAACAATAGGGTAAAAAGTCCTTTTTCCCATGGCTTGTCCCTTCTTTTATAGGAGGATTCATAGGTGACACTTTCTAATTCATGCATAATTAATTATTTTTATTTATCCAAATTTTGATTATTCGCATACCCATGTGTCACCCTCTCACCAAGACTCTCCAAAATCATTTACTTAAAAATTAATTTAAAATAGTGTTTTCCTCCCCCCAACAATGCTTCCTATTTATTCTCCTAGTTGTCTCTTGATCCCCCCTTTCCTGCTCCTTAATTTGTATTTATTATTGAAGTTAACCGATAAGTCTTAGATTTGGTCCCCTAACTAGCTCCTAATTTAACTCAATTTTCCTCTTGGATAGATATTCTTATGTTGGCTCTTGACACATGGAGGTTCTCTAAATTTCTCCAATTTTAATTTATTAATCTTATTTTAATTCACCACCCTCTTCTCTTAATGAGTTTTAACTATTTTATGATTAATCTTTATACTTAACTATATGTCCCTCTTTCCCCCTTTTGCCTAATTAAGTTACTTATGTACATTATCCACTTAATATATA
>CM076570.1:1169253055-1169293949 GCA_034641835.2 Pinus albicaulis
AAAAAAACCCCAAAACAACATAAAAATACATACAACGAAGTAAGAGGAAGGTTAACTAAGCACATATAGTGCACCACACTTCATCATTTTACAAACCTCGGTTGATAATTTTTGTAAGAAATTTAAGACATTAAATTGACCAAAAAGATTAGATTTATTAAGCAATTTCACTTGGTTATAAGGTACAAGAAAGGTATTTTCAATAAAGTTGTTGATATGCTTTCAAGACCAATCATTAGTGCATCTACTTTACTAAAAAATGATTCTATTGTACATGAGAGTTACATAGAACAATATGCACATGATGTTGATTTTCAAGATGCGTATGCTAGTTTGAGTGAAGAGAATAAAGTTGAATAAAAGGATTATAACATGCATAAAAAAATTTTGTTTCATTTGGGAAAGCTATGTATACCACAAGGAGAGAGGCTAAGTGTCATGAGAGAAGCTCATTCATCTCTTATTGTTGGACACTTTTGGGTAAGCAAAACATTGGCACATCTACAGAGGTATTGTTATTGGCCTCGCATGATAGATAGTGTGTCACGTTTTATAAGAGGTTGTTCTATGTGTGCAACAAGTAAGGCTAGTAATAGGAAGCTTGGGTTGTACACGTCACTACCGGTACCATCAAGGCCATGGGGGAGTGTCTCCATGGACTTTGTTGGAGGTCTACCTATGTCAAGAAAACAACATGATTATCTTTATGTAGTTGTGGATAGATTCAGTTAATGTGTATACTTATGCCATGTAAGAAAACCATTACTGCTGAACAAACTGTTGAACTTTATTTTCAACATGTATGGGTTCATTATGGATTGCCAACTTCTATTGTTAGTGACAGGGATTCCAGGTTCATTGGGAATTTTTGGTCCAATCTTTGGAGTATGATGGACACAAAGTTGAAAAAGAGTATTGCTTTTCATCCGCAAACTAATGGACAAACCGAGGTGGTGAACATAATTTTTGTGCATATATTGAGAGGATATTGTAGCAAACATCCTAAGTTGTGGGATGAGAAACTGCATTACATTCAACACGCTTACAACCAAGCAAAGCACTCTTCTACAAATATAACACCTTTTAAACTATGCTTTGGGTATTTTCCAAAATTTCCATTAGACTTCATCTTTGGAAAGGATGTTGCAATAGATGGCCATAGTGATATTGACAAGGTTCGAAATTTCATTGAGAAAATTCAGATTATACATCAACAAGTTCAAGAAAAACTTGAGAAAAGTCAAAGCAAATACAAGGAAAGGCATGACAAGCATAGATTTGATCACAAGTTTCAAGAGGGAGATGAGGTATGGTTGCACATTAGCAAAGAAAGAATGCAAGGGGAAGGTAAAAATCTCAACCCATTTGCTATGGTCCATTCAATATCATAAAGAAAGTTGGTAACAATGCATTTCAACTTGACTTGCCTTCATATATGCAAATGTATTCAGTTTTTAATGTTGAAAACTTACGTTTGTATGAGCCACCTTTGATCGATGATCAAGGAAGTGATGTTTAGCTGCCTTTTATTAAATATTTCTTGCCATAATTTCTGGATGAGGTCAAGGAAGATACAATTCTTGATAAGAGGACAAGAGCATCCAAGAGGGGAAGTGTTGACTACCTCCGAGTTGGGCTCAAAGGCGCTAAACCAAGCAAGGAAAAGTGGATGGAGGTTGGAAAGGTGAGGGAGATGTACCCTCATCTACTGAACAGGTAATCATGTATTTTTGGGTCCAAAATATTCCCAATGGGGAGGAGTGATCAGGAGTTCATAATTTTTCTCAAAATTGAAGGTTATAGGATGGGGTTGAAACTAGGATGGTTGCGTAGATCTCGTCTTCCTAATTCCGGTGACGTGAAATGTTCGAAAAACCGATGTCGTATTTGGGAGATATCGTGTTCTAATCAAATTCTCAAACATCTAAATTTTGCAAAAGGTTTGACTGGGTTTCCCAGTCAACATGGAGGATGCACAATCAGCAAAAAGGAATATTTCAAAGAATATTCCTTTTCTCAGGGCAAACCAATGGATGACAAGTGTTGCTATATGATTTTTTTAAGGGTTGTACGTTATTTTTTAACAACCAATGGGAGGGTGACACATGGCTAGCCTTGAGGCCGCCACATGTCCCCAGGAAGGTGTATTAAAATTTTATGGAGGTCCGCAGGGCTCGACCCTGCAACCTCTAGTAGAGCAACCACCCGCCACACTGCATGCACTACACTATGAGTCTTAACCTCTATATCTGTCGAGTTGTATTTCAAGTTTGATACATATTCGTTTGGGGGTTGGGACCGTCGACCATCCCATGGGTTATCACATGGCATTTCGACGTAAACCGTAACATCAAACTTCAACTACCAAACCACCAACCAAAAACTCTGACATTTAAGTTAAAGCCTTGTCACATGGTTGTGTTTTATGCTACAGTTGCTCCGATAGTTATGTTAACATGATTTAAACTTCGGTTTCAATGTATTACCCACGGTTTAAGTGGAGTTCCGCTCCACCAAACAGTAACCGCAGTTTTTGGGGGTTGGCGTGTGGCCACCCCCTACCCATAACATTAAACTTAAAAGGTTAGTGTTGGTGGAGTTCTTGGAGGTGCCCTAATTTTGTGCGGAAAATTCCAAACTAACTCCAGTTAAGTGGGGTTCTCCATAATTAGTGGAGATTTTCTAGGTGTTACTGGAAAAATGAGTTGGAGGCTCAATTTTCGCCCATTCTGAGTGAATGAAGAGTCAATCTAGACTAATTGGAGAATTATGGAGCCATTGGTGCAGAGAAAACAGCCATTAGAGGTCTTTAACTACATGTATTTGCAAAATTTTGAGCATAATGAAAGATGGACATGCCATTGGGAGTTGGACCAGCAGATGTAGCCCAGGAGGGGTGAACTGCTTCATCATGCCTACTGTGTAAATGTTATGTGGTGTTTTATTTCTATGTTTTACACTGATATTAAGTGTTATTTGTGCTTATTTCATGCTTCTAATTCACTAAAGTCATCTATATCTCATGGTTAAAATCCTCAATCCTTAAGCAAACTATGGAGACAAGTATGCACATGTTTTATAACTGAAAAGACACTTAGCACAAAAAAACTAATACAGTCCTTTCAGATCAAGAAGACTAAGTTTTTGAGGCATTCAGTAACCCTATTTCTACTTGGAATCCTTCATGTAGAGAAAATAGTGGAAGACTATCTTGTCTTCTTTTTTTACACTTGTGTAAGCTAGGGTTTGGGAGAACCCTAGAGTACCAAAGGAAGAACTTGTGTTTGAGGTTCTTTTAAGGGAAGAAGGCTAAGGTTTTGAGGCATTCAATAACCTTAAGGTTATTTTAAGGGAAGAAGGCTAAGATTTTGAGGCATTCAATGTTGAGATTCAACAAGAAAATTTCGGCACCCACGCCAAGTTGCATTAAGCACCCAAAATAGGGTGGGGCCCACAGTGCTATTTTTGGGTGCATGTCTATTTTGGTTATCCCTTAATTAAGATGAGAAATAAATTGTAATATATTATCAATGATGACTTGAAATAGTTAACTGAGAGTGATGAAATCAGTTAGCTAGTGGATTTCGAGTTATAGGTAGTTGGTGAGGCATCCAAAGTAATTCTAGTTGTAACAGAGTTCAAAGTGCAGTGGTGCATTAGTAATGCAGGTTGTAATCAATTTAACTCAGATAAGTGAGTTAAACTCAATTGTGCTTGTTGTAAGATACATTAGTGAGAGATCTAGTGAAATAAATATTAATTAATTCACAATCAGTGATCTCACATGCAACTGAGGATTTACTATTATTATCTGCATGCATGTCAGATCCAGTGGAGACCTGGTTGAGACCCAGTTGAGTTCTAGGTGAAACGAAAGTTGACTATCAATTGTAGGATTATTGGGTTGCACACATGCAACCAAACACCCATTGGAGTGCCCATGATACTTGCGCAGTCAAGGAAGGCAAGAATTCCTATCTTTTAGGGATTGCATTCATCAGGTATTGTGCAAGCAAGGCAAGTTGTCTAGAGGTTGAGAATTGGATATGTGTTGGTTAGTTTGTTCATGATAGCGTGAGAGAATTAGCTGAGTACTAGAGGGCTCTTATGAGAAGAGTTTTGTATGTAATTGTTTCATGATCCATGCTGAATATACAATAGAAGATAGTGGGGTTTTTAGATGTAAGCTTTCTGAGGGAAATTATCTGTGTTGTGTGTGATTTGATTCTTCTTCATGTTCATGTGATTAGCGATTGTGTTTTTAATTCTACAAAATATTTGTAGAAGCGATTTAGTATTTAACTTTAGTACATTATTAGATTGGGTGAATCCAAGATATACATTCATGTTGTATAATTTCTGCATGGTATCAAAGCACATAAAATTGTAGAAGTGAAGCATGAACTGAGTTTGTGACTAGATAGAATTCGAATATGCAGAAAGACTTTCTTGGTGCTACAACTGATTCAAGGACTAAATGGCTTTCAATGGCTTGAGGTTGGAGTATGCACTCGAGGGCAGCTCAAGATGGAGGCATATTACTCGAAGACAATGCCTTGAAGGAATTCACTGACAATGATGTTCCTAAACCTGCTGTGGAAGATGCTGCAAATGGAAGGACAGGATGGAGGCATTACTCGAAGAAAATGTGTTAGGTCCCTATATTACTAGTATAGTCCATTGTTATTAGTGTAACCCCCTTATTGTTATTATTGTACCCTTGTAACCCCCATTTTGTTATTATTGTGCCCTTAAATTATTATTGTTAGGTCGGCTAGGATTACATTGTGGCCCACTAGGATTACATTATGGCCCCATGGACTCCTATATATAGAAAGGAGGTTTGTAAATTGTATCATCCAAGAATTGTGCATTTATGTAATGTATTGGAGGTTGCCCCCTCGAAGTGGCTTATTTCTAAGGCGTTTATATCTCTTTTCTTCTATTTTATTTGGTTACCTAACATTTAGTAGCGGAAACTTTCGATTCTGGGGTTTCTTTAACTCCAGGTGTGTGGTGCCACTATAACTTTTTTCTACGAAGTTTCAGAAGCTGAAATTTTTAGGGTGCGAAGCCAAAATCTTGAGGAAGCTTGTATAAAAATTTTTAAGATCTCGTTTCGAAATGTTTTGGAATATATTCTAATGGAATTCGTCTTTGAATACAAACAAGTCATCATGGAATTTGCGCTATAATTTTTTTTCTATGAAGTCGCAGAAGCTGAAATTTTTAGGGTGCGAAGCCGAAATTCTAAGGAAAATCTTCAAAAATTTTTAGATCTTGGTTCGCAATATTTTCGGAGATATGATCTGTGGAAGGTAGTGCTTTTTCAGGCTCCTGAATTTCATCTCAAAGAGGTGATCGTGGGAAAATCTTCATATCTCTCTCTCTGAGCATCGGATTGGAGTGCCGTAAAAATTGGTCGCAATTACACAGACTGTAGTTTCTTGGCTATCAATTTCAGAGCTTAAGGATGAAACAGTGACACGTGGAAATTCATACAATTTCATTGTACTGAACCAGTCGATAATTAGGTCATTGTGGGAGATTGGATACAACTTTGTCCTGTAGAATCCAAATCAGGTCAGACCTGTGGTATTCGAAAGATAATTCAAAGGGCTATGTCGATACCAAAATTCAAATATTGAAGTGCTGCAATCACAGAGATAATCCAATTTCAATATCGAGCTCCTCAAAAGCAAAAAAAAAGGTGTGTATTCTTTTTTTTGCAAATTGCATAAGTCTTGTTTGAAGAATCAATTTGAATTGATTCCAAGGGCATATTATAGAATAGATATCAGTATTGGGTTCTAGAAGATGCCCTGTAAAAATAATTCAACACCCATTAAGCCTTCATAAGGCTCTACTATGACTCATGAAGATGAAGAATTGCAACATGATCTATCAAAATTACAAGAGCAAGTGCAACAAATTTCACTCTCGCAAAGAGCAACAAAAAATGAAATGGAAGTTTTGAAGAAAGGCATGGAAGTGAAGATGGACGATTTGAAGAAAGGCATGGAAGCTAAGATGGATGGCGTGGAAGCTAAGATGGATGGCATGGAAGCTGGCATGGAAGCTAAGATGGATGACATGAAAGACAACATGGAAAACATGAAGAATGATCTCAAAGCAGACATCGAAGGTTTGACAAAGTTGATACAAGAAATGTTTCCTAATGGTGAAAAGATAGTAGAATAACCTCATGATGAGAACAAAATAAATGTTAATCATGATTTCATAAACTCTAATGTTGGTGGGAAGAACCACCATATTCCAAAAATGGATATGAGGAAGTTTGCTGGAAAGGATCCTGTAACATGGATACTACAGATGGAGCAATATTTTGATCTCCATAATGTGCAAAACACACAAAAGGTACGCATTGCAACTTTACATTTAGAACAAAATACATTTGTATGGTATCGATGGCTTTTCTCTCGTAAAAAAATTGTCACTTGGTCAATTTTTACGGAGGAAATGATAGCACATTATGAGGATACAAATAGCAACACCTTCTTTAGCCAATTGATAAATCTCAAACAAAAGGGTTTAGTGGGGCAACACATTGAGGACTTCCAAAAATTGAATATAAGGGTAACTGATATTCCAGAGGAACACAGGATCGATCTCTTCATAGGCACTTTAAAGGATAACATCCAACATGAAGTTCGCGTTTTGGAACCGGATTCATTGGAGAAGGCATTCAAGTTGGCAAGAAAAGTTGAATGTAAAATAATGGCGACAAGGAAGCCTACCACTCAATTCTATAAAGAAGGAGGTGTTGCTACGCCTAGATTTCCACAACCTACAAGGTTGACACCACAACAATTGGAAGAAAAAAGAGCAAAAGGGCTTTGCTACAGTTGTGATAGCAAATACACTAAAGGTCATAAGTGTGTCGAGAAGAAATTATTTTACATAGATTGTGAAGAGGAAGAAGAAAATGAACAAGAAGAGGATATACACCAGGAACCAGCCCTAGAAGAGGAAGAAATGAATCCGACCATATCGTGTAATGCACTGCCAGGAATTACCACTCCTCAAACTCTCAAGATAGAAGGACAAATCAAGAAGAAAAAGGTAATAGTGTTGATTGATTCAGGTAGCACCCATAATTTTATTCATTGTAAGGTAGCCAAGGAATTAAATTGTTTCCTATACCCAACACCAGAATGTCAAGTGATGGTTGCAAATGGAGGAACTATAAATTGCTCTGGAAAAAGCCATAATATCAAGCTAACCATGGGGGAATATGTATTGACTAGTCCAATGCTTGCCATTCCTATGGGAGGTGCTGATGTTGTACTAGGAGTACAATGGTTACAATCTTTGGGGACGGTAGCTTTTAATTTTCAAGAACTTTTCTTGAAATTTTTTTCCGAAGGAAAGGAAGTCGAATTACGGGGTATTGAAGGGAAGCCAGGAAGGATAATAAGCTCTAATGTCATGACAAAGCTTCTAAAGAAAGAACAACGAGGCGTAATTGCACAATTATGCTCTCTAGAAGTCCCGACATCAAAATCATCTCTTTCTGTAGATCTCCAACAAGTCTTGACAATCATTCCAAGGTGTTTTAAACTCCCAAAGGACTCCCACCTATTCGTGATCATGATCATGCTATTCATTTGATTCCAGGAAGTGTTCCTCCAAACATCAGGCCTTATAGATATCCTTACTTCCAAAAGAGCGAAATTGGACGTATGATTGCAGAAATGTTAGAGGCGGGTATAATTCAACCTAGTCAAAGTTCTTTCTCTGCTCCTGTAGTATTGGTACACAAGAAGGATGGATCATGGCGAATGTGTCCTGATTATAGGGAGCTCAATAAGCTCACCATTAAAGACAAATTTCCCATTCCTATGATTGATGAATTATTGGATGAATTACATGGAGCAATTTATTTTACCAAGTTGGATCTTCGTTCAGGATATCATCAAATTAGAATGAAGACCAAAGATATTCCAAAAACAACATTTTGAACTCATGAGGGTCATTATGAATTTTTGGTCATGCCTTTTGGCCTTACCAATGCACCTTCTACATTTCAAGGGTTGATGAATTCCATTTTCAAACCCTTAGAAAATGTGTGCTAGTATTTTTTGATGATATACTAATCTATAGCAGTCTTGGAAGGATCATGTTGAACATGTTGACAGGGTGCTCAAACTATTGCAGGAGAAACAATTATGTGCAAAAACATCCAAATGTTTCTTTGGAGTACAAGAGGTGGAATATCTGGGTCATATTGTATCTCACGAGGGTGTTAAAGTAGACCCTAACAAAATTAAAGCTATTAAGGAATGGAAAGTCCCCACAACCATAAAGCAGTTGCGAGGATTTCTCGGGTTAACAGGGTATTATCGCAAGTTTGTTAAGAATTATGAGAGAATAGCAGCACCTCTAACAACATTATTGAAGAAAGATGCATTTTCATGGACTCCTGAAGCAACTAAGGCCTTTGAACATCTTAAAGATGCAATGTGCCTAGCACCGGTCTTAGCTACGCCAGACTTCACAAAAACCTTTATTGTGGAATGTGATGCCTCAGGAAATGGAATTGGTGCAGTTTTAATGCAGGAAGGAAGACCCATTGCTTTTGAAAGTCGTCCAATCAAAGGAAAGCATTTACAGAAACCTATTTATGAGAAGGAAATGTTAGCAATACTGCATGCACTAAAGAAATGGCGAACTTACCTAATGGGAAGACACTTCAAGGTAAAAACTGATCATGATAGTCTTAAACACTTTTTGGAACAAAGACTATCTTCTAAAGAGCAGCAAAAATGGGTCACAAAGATGTTGGGTTATGACTTTGAAATAATCTACAAAAAAGGAAAGCTTAATGTTGTTGCAGATGCACTCTCAAGAAAGAATGAAGAGGTGGAAGCATTGTTTTGTGCCATTTCTATTATCCAACCAGATTGGATAACTGAAGCAAGAGATGAATGGAAGAAGGACAAAGATGTATGGACACTCATTCAAAATTTTCAGCAAGATCCTAGTACATCTGATACATTTAGTTGGAAAAATGATTCCTTATGGTACAAAGATCGCTTATATCTTTGTAAGAATTCCCAACTAAAACAAAAGATTCTTCTAGAATTGCACACTTCTCCTTTAGGAGGACACTCAGGATTTTTAAAAACTTACCACAGGGTGAAGAAAGAATTTTTTTGGGATGGCCTTAAATCCGATATTCAAAAGTTTGTGGCGGAATGTTTGGTTTGCCAGCAGAATAAAGTGGAGACAATTAAGACCCCGGGACTTCTACAACCTTTATCCATTCCAAGTCAGCGTTGGGAGGAGATTTCAATGGATTTTATCACAGGTTTACCTAAGTCTCAAGGAAAGAATGTCATCATGGTGGTAGTTGATAGACTTACCAAGTATGCACACTTTTGTGCATTATCTCATCCATTTAAAGCAAGTACAGTTGCTACGACATTTATGGACAGAATTCAAAAGCTACATGGAAGCCCAAGGGTTATTGTGAGCGAAAGAGATCCCATTTTTACTGGAAATTTTTGGACGGAGTTATTTTCTTGTTTGGGTACTCAATTAGCTCATAGCTCATCTTATCATCCTCAATCTGATGGTCAAACTGAGATAGTAAATAAATGTTTGAAGGATATCTTCGTTGTTTTGTATTTGATAAACAAACACAATGGGTCAAGTGGTTACCTCTCGCTGAATGGTGGTATAACACTTCCTTCCATACTGCAGCAAAAATGACCCCATTTATGGCACTTTATGGATATCATCCACCATCGATCACATCATCTTTAAGGAAAAATTTGAAGGTTCAAGCAGTGGAAGATCACGTCGAGCATCAGCAAGAAGTTCTCAAACTCTTAAAGGATAACCTGAATTTGGCACAAAATCGAATGAAACAACAGGCAGATCAACATCGCATCGAGAGAAGTTTTGATGTAGGAGATTGGGTATTTTTACGGCTACAACCATACAAACAAATGTCCATCAAGCAAGCTAAGAAGGATAATAAATTATCACCAAAGTACTATGGTCCTTACAAGGTGTTGCAAAAGATTGGTACTATGGCATACAAATTGGAGCTTCCTGCTTCTTCATGAGTACATCCAGTTTTCCATGTTTCATGCTTAAAGAAGGTTATAGGTGAAAATATTCCAGTTCAAACAGTATTGCCAGAACTTGATGAGGAAGGAAAAATCATATTGGAACCGGAAGCGGTCACGGAAACAAGAACTCGACAACTACGGAATCGATCAATTTCAGAGTATCTCATCAAGTGGAAGAACTTACCCACTAAAGATTCTACATGGGAGGATAAGAATTTTATACAGAAGCACCCAAAGCTACTCAAGTGTTGAGGACAACACTTTTTTGAAGGAGAGGGGCATGTTAGGTCCCTATATTACTAGTATAGTCCCTCATTGGTATTAGTGTAATCCCCTTATTGTTATTATTGTACCCTTGTAACCCCCATTTTGTTATTATTGTGCCCTTAAATTATTATTGTTAGGTCGGCTAGGATTACATTGTGGCCCACTAGGATTACATTATGGCCCCATGGACTCTTATGTATAGAAAGGAGGTTTTGTAAATTGTTTCATCCAAGAATTGTTCATTCATGTAATGTATTGGAGGTTGCCCCCTCGAATTGGCTTATTTCTAAGGCATTGCTATCTCTTTTCTTCTATTTTTGGAGCTGGTTACACAACAAAATGGCTTGAAGGAATTCATTGACAATGATGTTCCTAAATCCATTGTGGCAGATGCTGCAAATCTTGATGCATGGCAAAAGAAAGTGGTAAAGAAGAGGAGGATCCTGTTGGAGGGAGTACGCGACCACATTGTCTCAAGCCTCCATGGGAAAGCCACACTAGATGCAATGTGGAAGGCTTTGACGAATCTATTCCAAAGCAGCAATGACCATAGGAAATTGGTGCTCAAAGATAAACTCGGGAAGATCAATATGGAAAAGGGTGACACCATTCCAAAATATCTAACAAAGTTTTTCCAATGTCGGGATGAATTGGGGAGCATTGGAATAACAGTCGTTGATGATGATTTGGTGAGCTTGGCTCTCCTAGGACTTCCCAAGAGTTGGAACAATTTTCAAGACTCTGTCAATGGAAGGGAAAAATTGCCAAATTCGGAATGACTGTGGTCGATGGTGCAGGAGGAGTTCAGACGGAACACCAGAGATGGAAATTCATCTAAGAATGATGA
This sequence comes from Pinus albicaulis, assembly GCA_034641835.2. Lineage (NCBI taxonomy): Eukaryota > Viridiplantae > Streptophyta > Pinopsida > Pinales > Pinaceae > Pinus > Pinus albicaulis. The sequence goes on from CM076570.1 coordinate 1,169,264,270, forward strand.
TGAAGAGGATTGTGCTTTAGCTGCCAAGGCAAGGAAGAGGAAGGGGAATAAATTCCATTATAAATCTGAGTCCAAGGAAGGCAAGAATAAGGACATGTCCAAGGTGAAGTGTTTTCATTGTCACGAGCATGGGAATTTTTCTACTAACTATCCACAGAAGAATAAGAACAATAAGGATGGATAATATGTAGCTGGTGAGTCCCTTGCCTCACAGTTTGAGCTTGAATTCTCATTGATCGCATGCATGGTTTCAAGTGCATTAGGATCTGTGTGGTATTTGGATAGTGGTGCTTCCTTTCATATGACGGGATATAAGGAACTTTTCAGTGACTTGGAGGAGAAGGATCTCTAGATTATTGAAATGGCCGATGACAGGCGGTACAGTGCTACCAAGATTGGTACCATTACCTTCCAGAGGCAGTCAGGTAAACCCTTTCAATTAAAATATGTAATGCATGTACCAAGTCTGAAGAAAAATTTGGTCTCGGTCGCAATGTTGGAGGATAGAGGCTATGATGTTGTTTTTAGTGAAGGAAAATATTTCCTGTGACATAAAGCAACAGGACAAGCCAAGAGGATAGGGATTCGAGTGAAGAATATCTACAAGCTGGAGATCAATGGCTGCACAACAATGATGGGCAAGGCAGATCAAGTGGTGCACCGGGATGAGGGCGAATAATGGCACAGAAGATTGGGCCATCTTCACCACGGAGCCATGAAAGTCATGAAACATATTTATACTGGTCTTCCCAGGGGTAAAATTGCACAGTCAGACACATGCAAGGGATGTAATATGGGAAAATATGTAAAGGCCACCTTTCATGAGAAGGAGAACCGAGCTTCGAGGATCCTTGAGAGAGTTCACGCAGACGTGTGTAGCCCTTTCTCTATCGCTTCGACAACAAAACATAAGTACTATGTAATATTTGTTGATGACTTTTCTCGTAAGTGTTGGATATTCTTCATGGAGAATAAAGATCAGACATTCTCTAAGTTCTTAGAGTTTAAGGAACTGGTCGAGAAAGAGTCAGGGAAGCAAGTGAAAGATATTAGGAGCGATAATGGTGGAGAAAACATCTTTAACGAATTCTTGAACTTCTACAGAAAAGAAGGAATTCGAAGAGAACTCATAGCGCCCTGTAACCCACAGTAGAATGGGGTCGCAGAGAGGAAGAACATAACTATTGTGGGTGCAGCACAAGCCATGTTGCATGATCAAGGCCTACCGATGCATCTGTAGGTGCAAGTATGCAACACAACGGTACATGTGCAAAATCGGTGTCCTCATAGATTACTTGGCATGTGTTGTAGTCCCATGATTTGGCAGATTGTCATACCAAATGACAAGGCAACATGGAACCAGTCTTTAGAATCCTAGGACCTAGACTTCCTAGACTCATAGAGGGATCTCTCAGGTTATTTGCAAAATATATATACTTGCTTGATTTTAAGGATTGATTTTAGGCTAGTTATTAAGTACAAGGTTTGTTTGATTGTTTTGGTTGGGTATGATGGTCAAATAGCATAGATAGAATGAGGAAATCTCTAAGTCATTGGGAAATGGAGTCAAATGGAAGTCATGATAAGTTCATTAAAGGGTCGGGGAGTATCATAGGGAAAATCTAACTTGGCTAGTGGATCTTCAAAGTTTTTAGGATAATGAGATGAACATTAAGGATAAGAATGAAAAGTAGGACAAAGGGCAATTAAGAATCCTTTATCATGTACTTTAAACAAGAGAAATCTTTCAAGGTAATTATTTAAAGCAAGCCAAAGGAGAGGGCAAACCATAGACTACTTTGGACAAACCTTTAATAAGTAAACCTTTCAAACAACAATCCAACAATCAAAGGACTAATTTCAAATAAAGAAAACATATAAGATAACAGTGAGAGTAGTCTAAGATAAAACAGAAATAATCTAATATGCTTTTGACTAACTCTCTAGGGATCTTTAAAAGCAACCTTTTGAGGCAGTCCAGAGGATAGGGTACACCATAGACTTCCCTGGTTTAGAATCTAGTAAGCATACTTCAAGAAGATCTTAAAAACAATATCTCAAGTTGTACTCAAAGGAGCATGGACTCGCCACTAATTTCCCTGGTTTCACTCTATTGAAATCATTCCTTAAAAACTACCTCTCAAGTCGTACCAATGAACATGGACATACCAAAAGAGAAACTCCTTGGTTATACTCTATTGAATTATTTCTAAAATAACAAGCTATATGGAACTGGAGGGCAATTAAGAATCCTCCAATCAGACCTTTCAGAAGAAAACATTAAGATAGTGAAAATAAAACAGAACTAAGGTTCTTTCAAAAGACATTTCTTAGCCTAAAACATTTGCTCTACTGTAACAAAGAAAGATGAAAACATAATGAAAACAAGAAATAACAATAACAGATAGAAGCACTTCACCAATAGCCAATCTCAGGGATCCAGTGATCTAGCCTCCTCCATCAACAAACAAATCAGGGCATCCACAAGATCCAAGACATCAATTTTCCTTGAACTTCCAAGAGACTATGTATTACTTCAAAGATTCATAAAATGCCAACAACACAATGAGTTCAAATGCAGTATTTATGCCTAAAATGAGGAGGTGAAGCTCAAGATAGGGTTTGAGTATCATTTATTACAGAGTAAGTGCATTCCTAACCTTGAAAACCATGCAAGGCTTAAGGCAGGAATATCTGCAGCTACTTCTTTGTTTCAATAATTTCTATCTTAACTTCTACGGAAAAATAGGTGAAATATTTGACTTTAAAGGCTTTGTAATAACTATTGAGCTACTTCAAAATATCTATGACTGTGTAATAATTGCCCAATGCCTTTATGGAAAGAAATAATGCTATAGGTGGCAGTTTTGGTCTTTTGAGAAGTAAATGCTTCTTTGTTGAGTTATCTAAAACTGTCTTTGGGTAAATCTATCTTTTTTTAATCATAAAACTTTATATTAGACCTTTGAAGTCTGTCCCACTGTCTTTATCCTTTATTTCTGCTTTATGATTGTTTCTTTATTTATTCTTTGTTTTTAAACCTTTGAATTTCATCCTTTAATCACTGATTGTTTGGCTAATGCTCCGTGTTTATCCTTTGATTCAGGATTAGCCCTTTAATCCTTCTGCTTTCTTCATTTCTTCACTGCCTCTTCTGACTGTCATTATCTTTTGTGTGCAGGGAGGCGGTCTTCTTCATGGCTGAAAGGTTGAATGTCCACCAAGGATCATGATTCCGGTGGTGTCATGGTTTAACCTTCGCCTATGTCCCTTTAAATTGGTTTGAAACCCCTCGGATCGTCATCAGGGGCTTCATTTGTCCCTTTTGGGCCATTGGAATCCATTTTTAAGCATCCCCGCCATTACAAATTGCACAAACACAAACCATAAGTTAACTTTAAAACCTGCAAGGAGTGGTAAGACTGCATTTTAAAGGTTTTGGGGTGGTCGGGAAGCGTATTGCAGAGAAGAAATGGAGCAGAGGGTAAGGTTCTGTATGCAGAACCAGGCATAGGTTCAAATTAGGGCGTGAAAGGAAAAAAGTGGTTTTTGAAACCACGGTGGTTTGCCGCATGCATTGAGGGCGGTAAGTGGTATTGGGACAATCAAGCACGATACCATAGGTTGATTGACGTGTGTCTGGGCTAATACCACTTATTTCATGCGGGTTAAGGGTTTTAAAACCTGACGCTATTTTCTACGCGATATAGAGTCTTGGTTGTTGGATCTCAAGAGGTGAGATCGACAATGCAGAAGGGTTTGGGACCAGTGCACATGTATGAAGGGAGGGGCCTAGAAACAGCTGGCGCAAGGTGAATGGCTAGTGGAATTTGATGGAAGGCGGGCCCAGCTTGATGATGTGGTCAACTCTGTCCTGTAGTGCGGGGTTGTGTTATATGCGGGGTTGAGATAGGGGGCGCAACAACCGTTGGATCAGGGGAACAAATTCTGATCAACGGTGGGGACTTGGCCAGATATGACGGGAAGCGGGGGCCTAGTTTTGATCTTTTAAAGGTTTACGGAGGGGGTTTTTATAATGTTTGCAAGGGTGTATAAAACGAAGTGACGAAGTTTATTTTAATGGGGAAGGGGCTAAAAAACGGGCAGAAGCCGCAGTCTCATGCATAGAAGGGGCTGGGGCTTTTAATCAAAAGGGGCTTAAGGCCTGATTTATGCAAAAAGGCGGGTTTAGAAAAAAAAAAAAAAAACAAACAAACAAACAGAGATTTTATAAGGTTTTTGAATGGTCCAATAGGTTTAAAAAGTTAGACTTAAACAATGTAAAAAGGTATTTTTACATTGTTTAAGGCTTTTTAGGGGAAAAATGATAAATGGGAGTGAAAGTGAGATGATGAAATGAGGCAAAGAGGCCCAATAATGAAGTCTTTTTAGAGCAACAGGGTAAACTTTTGAGAAGGTAAAAGATGAAGCTTTTAATGAATCAGTTAAGCTTAGGATGATGAAGGCAGTGAGATTTCTAGAACTCACAATGTTCTTCAAATTTTGTTTCTAGAAATCCAGAATTATAACTTAGTCATATTTTGATATAAGCAAAAATTATTGATGACTAACAATGGCTCCACTTGGGGAGGGCAACTTTCTTTTTAAGGTGTGCAAAACCTCAGTTTATTAAATCTTTGAGTTTCAGCACACCAGTGCCTTATCCATTGGGCATATTTTCCTTCTTTTTCATTTTTTGATATTTCTTTGAAGTGACAATCTGAACAATCTGCAACATATGATTTCTTTCAAACAACATTTCTACCTACCCAATCCTACTTGTGTTAACATTTCTTCTTCTTCTTTGAGTACACTTGAACTAGAAAACTCTTTGACTTTTTATTTTTTAAAACAGAAATAAACTATCTACTTCAATCCTTATTTCTTCCAAGAGTTTAGATTAAACTAGTGAACTCTTTTTATTATCTACCTAAAAACTATTTGACTATCAAGATTAAGTTGTTTGGAAGTCTTGATTTTCTAGCTAGTGACATGAAATTTAAAGCATGGTTCAAATTAGGTTTAGAAAATCTGATTCACCATGTTTGTGGCATTGGAACAAGCTGCACACAAACATTATTTGCATAAAAGTAAATTTAGAAAGATAAGGCTGTGATTTTTCATTAGTAATGCATCCTTATCTATCTCTTTGGTTCTGTTTTGAGCATGTGGAACCAGGATCTTTATATTTCCCTAATCTATCCTTCTTGATAAGTCGAGTCTGAAATAATCTTGACAATCATTGTTTCTACTAATTTATCAACATAAATTTAAAGCATCTTTAGCCATGATTAGGCTAGATGACTCAACAAGATATCTTTTGAATTAGTAGTGGCATTTAGACTTGCACATTTTCAGCAGTATTGTTTTTTGGGTATTGGGCTGTACCTCTTTTCAAATTTGCCCTCTTTTTCTTTTCTTTCATTGTATTTATATTTTATGTTCTCAATATTTTCTCATGCAATGTTTATATACAATGATTGAAAGCTTTGAAACTATGACTCTTGACATAAATAGTGTTTGAGCATCCTGCCATTGACAAGACCTCCAAATAAATCTTCTCCATTCAACCCTTGCAAAAAGAAAGCATTATGACCCCTAATTGAGTGAATGATATAAGGCCCTTTCCACAAATTCTCAAACTTTACATGTTTACCTCTATCTTCCCTTATAGAATCCCATTTTAGGACTGTATCTCCAACTTGAAAATTATTAGCTTTAGTTATTTTGTCAAATATTTTCTTGATGCCTTCTTGTACTGCTTGTGTCCTTTTGTACACTTCCTCTCTTGTCTGCTGTAAATGAATAGTCTGATTTAGCCTTCTCTGTATGTCATTTTCCTCTGTTTTTACTTCTTGGAGAAGCTTCATGACTGGAACTCCCAAAGACGTAGGGAAGACTGCATCTATGCCATATACCAACTGATAGGGGGACATATTTATTGATTTCATGGTGGTTAGCCTATCAACCCATAATGCATGCACCAGCTTACTATGCCATGATTTCTGATTTTGATCCAACAGTTTTTTGATAATGTTGACCAGAGTTTTGTTGGAGGATTCAACTAATCCATTACCCTGGGGGTAGTAAGATGTGGAATGGCCTAATGTGATATGTTATTTGTAGCAGAAATCAACCATTCTTTTGGATTTGAAAACAACAGCATTTTCTATAATAATTTTCCTAGGACAACCAAATCTGGATAGTATGTTGGTTTCAAGGAACTTGATAATCACTGAGTCAGTAGTATTCCTAGAAGGTATAGCCTCTATCCATTTGGTAAAATAATCAGTGGCAGTAAGGATCCACTTATGTTGGGTAGACGAGGTTGGGTGAATTTCTACAATAAAGTCTAAACCCCATTGTTGAAAGGGGCCTCAATACTGATGGGATGCAAAGTAAACGTAGGAGTTTCCTCTTGCCATAAAAAAATTGACACTTATGGCAAGTTATGACTATTTTTTTAGTATCTGGGAAAAGGGTGGGCCAATAATAGCCAGATCTAAGAATTTTGTTTGATGTGGTCTTCCAGTAAAAATGGCCTCCACATTCTCCCTCATGCAACTCATGCATGATTTCTCCTGCATCATCCTCAAGCAAACATTTAAGCAGTATGCCAACAACATTTTTCCAATATAACACTCCATCTAAAATGCAATAATTTAAAGCTTTTTGTTTCAAGAATCTAGCTTTAGTCTTTGATAGAGCAGGAGGAGTATTAAGATAGAGAAGCACATAAATGATATCAGCATAACAAGATGAATTCAAAAACATTTCTTCAATGTATGGAGCTGTGAATTCTTCTTTTTCTTCTAAAACATCAACCATATTCATATCTAATGCTTGGAAATTTGATTCTGTCATGATTTTTGCTAATCCATGTCCTTTAATTAGCTTGGTAGGCCTGATCTCTAAATCATATTCTAAGATAATTACAATCCATTTTCCCCTTTTACCATCAGGTTCTTGATTTAGAATATCCTTGAAAATTGTATGTGGGACAAAAGCAATGATATGTGAGTGTATAATGTAGACTCAGAAATCCTTCAATGCTTGTATCAAGGATAGGGCCTATTTCTCCATGATATTAGATTTGAGTGGAGCATCTCTTAAGGCTCTACTGAAAAAGGATATTGGTTGTTCTTGGCCCATGTTATTCTTTTGCAACAAGACTGCAGCAATGGTGTGTTCAGAGGCAAATGAGAAAATGTAGAAATCCTTAGTGGAATCAGGACTAATAAGAACTGGTGTTTGAGTGAGAGCTTGTTTCACCAGTTCAAATGACTATTTAGATTCTATGGTCCATTTAACTCATGTTTCCTTTTTGAGCATGTTTGTGATATTTCTCAAAAGTTCCGCAAGGTTGGGGATGAACCTTCTCAAAAAATTGATCTTTCCAATGAAAGATTTCAATTCTTTGAGGTTTCTAGGATGGCTAATTTTCAATATGCCTTCAATCCTTTTAGGGTCTACTTTGATTCCTTCTTCAGAAATTATGTAACCAAGAAGTTTTCCTTCTTGGAGACCAAAGACTGTCTTTTTGGGATTCAAAGCTAAGCCATATTTTCTACATTTCTCAAAAACATTTCTCAAATGAATCAAATGTTCTTTATCAATTTTGGAGAAAATAGTAATGTCATCAAGGTAAATGATTATGAAATATCCTATGTCTTCTGAGAAAGATATGTCCATGGCCCTTTGGAATGTGGCCCCTGCATTCATCAAACCAAATGGAATTTTAACATACATGAATGTACCCCAAGGTGTGGTGAAAGCAGTTTTGTGTTGATCACTTGGGAGTACTAGCACTTGGTCATAGCCTGAAAAACTATCCAAGAGTGAGATTCTCTTAGATACAACCACCTTTTGGAGTATGTGATCCAATTTAGGCAAGGGATAATATCTTTCAGGGAGGCTCTGTTCAGGTTTCTAAAGTCAATGCAAAGCCTAATTTCCTCGGTCTTCTTCCTAACAGACACAAGGTTGGATACCCACTATGAGTATCTAAGGGGAACTATGATCCCAGCATCATACATCTTTTTGATATCTTTATCAACTAAAGGTAATAAAATAAGGTTTATCATTCTTAGTTTTTGTTTGAAAGGCTTCTGATTTTCCCTAAGAGGAATTTTGTGTTAAATAATGCTAGTATCATATGATTTCAGATCTTTGTACCCCCATGCAAACACTTCTCCAAACTCTTTAAAAAGTTCAATATACTCTTGTTTGATATGAGTAGGGAGAGTGCTAGATAACTTGATCATTTTGGGCTCATTCATGTTGCCTATGTTATGTTCCTCTACATTAGTCTATATGGGCTCCATCATTGGTTTTTTAGCTACATCATTGAGGTCAAAAAAAAAATTTAATGGTGTAAGTCCCCTTGGTATTGTATCATCTTTGCATTGTAAAACCTAAAGGTCCTTTTGATCTGGTTTGTTAAATAATTATGCCTTATAAAGATGTTCAAATTGGTTTATATCAATAGTAGAGGACAACTTTGTTTTAAATGGACTTGTTTTTCAGCAAAACATCCTTCTTCATGGTTCAAGCTAAGTGTTGGTATAGAAAAATTATTTATTAATTGCAGAAAATCATCAATGTGTTTATCACCCTCAAACACTTGCCAATAATTTTCATTTTCAAGGACTGTAGGCCTATTTTTTACTCTGACATTGAATTGTTCATTTACCTGGGGTATTTGGGAATTGTCACAAAGAAAGGGGCGCTCTAGGGCAACATTCCTATATTCTCTTAATCTTGGGTTTTTGGCTGAATACTCCCCTTTTATTTGCCTAATTATCGGCTCTGAATCTCCTTGGACTGATATTTTCTTGGCTCCTAAATCTTTGAGAAAATGTAGGCCAAGGAGGAGAGCTTCATATTCTGCAATGTTATTGGTGCATTGGAAATCAAGTTTGTAAGAGTGTCCTTGGTTTTTATTGTGTATGCATACACCAACTCCAGAACTTGTTTTGCTACAAGAGCTATCAAAGCTCATTTCCCACAGTGTTTCTATCTCATGCTCATTTTCATTTTGTTGTTCAAGGCTACTAAGGTTAGGGGTGTTAGATTCTTCTTTTGAGGACTGATTTGACTGTTTAAAAGAATTTAACTTTGTCTCATTTTCCTTTTCTTGTTGGCTGATTTCATCTTCATTGTACAAGATAAAGGAGTCTAAATATGAATGAATAGAATAAACAAGATTGTTTTTTGGCCTATCTATGTTGCTTACCATAAATTTCATATGAGATTCTTTGTATAATCTTCTAGTCTGGTTAAAAACTGGAATGGTAGCATAAGACATGTCCATTTGAAGGCTTCCTTGAAGTTTGGCTTCCCATGATCTAGATAGAAGCATGCCATACTTCGGGGGAATGTCAGCAACCACTATGTCCATAACTAAACCTTAGCAGGAATTTGTGCCAAATTGACACATAAATCCTTGATTAGGCCTAAACACTTGACTCTGCTTGATTCAAAGGAATATAGGTCCTTATAAGGTTTAGTAATTTCTAGGCCTAATCTCTCCATCACCACTTTTGGCATAAGTCTGTGAGAGGCACCAAAGTCTAGCATGGCATTGTGTAAAATTTTATCATGTATATTTAAGCTGACATAAAATGGAGGAATGGTCCCTTCTTGGTATTTTCCTTCTACTTCAAGACCAAACAACAACTCTGGTTTATCATCTATCAAGTTCAAAGTATCAGTATCATTGCCTATATTCAAAGCTTTCAAAACTTGATTTTTATATACATCCTGGGTTACTAGTTTAGCTAAGGGTATGCTAATTTTTATCTTGGAAATTTCACCTTCAAGGCTGAAAGGGACTAATGTTTTTGACATATTTACATATGTTTTGTCAATTATAGTCTTTTTAGCAATTCTGATTTGCTGATTTTTATTAGGACTATTATTTGGGACAAATTTCTCAGGGCCACTAGTAGAAGTACTAGGGTAGCTTGGGTCAACGCTTTTTTTATTGGATTTGTCCTTGTTTGAGTCAGTTTTCTTAGTCAAAGTGTTATTTCTATTTGCTGTCTTTTTAGGAATATTTTCTAAAGTTTTCCTAACAGCAGTGTCCGTGTTTTTATCATTAGAAGTTTCTGGGTTCCTTTTGCTTCTAAGATCATATTGTCTGTGCACCTCCATTATAGCATTTTCAAACCCCAATTGGTAATATTCAGAATCCTCATGATTATTTTCAATTTGTTATGAGGAGAAGAAACCTTGTTCTTCTTCGATGAGGAAAACATCTGTCTCACTATCAGATCCTATCAGATTTACATGATTTTCTTCCAACATTTCAGTTTCCCTTTCTTCTTATTGATCTACATAGTTTGCTTGAAAGGGAGGCCTAATTTGTTGGTCATTATTTCTTTGTCTGTTTTGAACAAGATCTCTTCTGAAATTGGGATTTCTATTTCTATTTTGGGGATTGATTTGGTTTTCTCTAGGAGGCATTCTGTCATTTAAGTTTATCTTCTCAAGCATTCTTTCCATTACCCTCACTAATTTGTCAATTTTGGCATCAGATGATGATGTTGATGCCATTGTTTCATCTTTATATGTAATTATTTTCTCTGATTTCAACCTAGCTCTTTTCTCAATCAGATTTTCTTCTACACTAATATCTCCCCTCTACATATCTTCTAAAGTTAAGGGGTCTCTTTCTCTTAGCTGGTAGGCCATGTCTGGGTCAAAGCCTTTAGGAAATTTAGCTAAGGCTAAGCCTCGTGGAGGTTTCATGTTAAGGGGAAGTGCATTGTAAACACTATTGAATCTAGTGCAATAATCTTGGACACTTTCCCCGATGTTTATTTTGAGGTTGCTATATTCTGAAAGGATTTGGAGAGGGTTCTTTTTAATTTCCCATTTGTTTATGAATGTTTGGTATAAAGAAGGGAGATCATTTATGCTATTAGGTGTTAAGATTTTAAACCATTTCTTGGCCTCTCCTCTTAAACTTTGGGAAAAGGTTCTCATCTTAAAGGTATCTTCTTCTATTTCTATGTAATCAAAAGCATCATCCATTTTATCTACATGCTGTTGAGCAATAATAGATTCAGTTCCAGTGAAATGGAGAATTCTTGATTGATAATCATTTGGAAAAAGAACCAGAGGTTGTGGTAACACTAATGGGCTTATTCTATTTCCATATTATCAAAGGCATCATCCATTTTATCTACATGTTGTTGGGCAGTAGTAGATTCAGTTCAAGTGAAATGGGGAATTCTAGATTGATAATCATTTGACAAAGGAACCAGTGGTTGAGGTAACACTAATGGAGCATACCATGTTGCCATGGTGGGAGCAAATGTGGGATTTACAAGAGGTGGATTTGTGGAAGTGACAGTGGGATGAAATGGAGTGTTTTGAATAGTGGATGTGTGGATGGGAGTGGTGGAAATACTTGGACCAACTACCTGATTATGGGTATATTTGCTATGGAAAGAACTGAAGTGGTGGAGAAGCTGAAAATCAGGAGGAGTAGAAGGAGATGCTTCTCTGCTAAAATTCTGCTACAAATCTATGAGCTCATGGTCAGATTGGTCAATATCACTATGTGACTTGGTTCTAAATAAGTTCTTTGTATGAGATAAGTCAAAGTGAGGATATTTCAAGATTGTAAGGTTTTTAAGGGACAGATCTTGTTCTTTGGATGGTCCTAACATTAGTTAAATTTCTAGCTTTAGAAGTTTGCCACAAAATATTTTCTGGATCATCAACTATTATAGGAGGATTAGGGTCTGGATGAGATCTGGTATTGATCCTATGTGAAGCCAAATTTCAAAATCAAAATTCAGAGAAGCTGAAATTTTTAAGGACTGTTTTAAGAAGTTTTGACATCTCTTAGTGCTTATTATCTTTCTAGAATATGGGACTAGGCTTCTAAACTTTTATGGGACTGGTTTAACACAATCCTAAGGAAATCTAGAATTACTAGTAGATTAATAGGCCTACTGGAGCTAGTGGAGTCGCCAAGTGGAAATTTTTATCTTTTTGAAGGTAAAATGTGTTATGGTCCACCACCAAATAAGTAATAAAAACCAATCAAAGAATGTTTTTGGGATTTTCTGAGTTTATTTTGTGTGTTTCTGTGGTTTGTAAGAGTGTTATATACCTGAATCATTATTTAGCTAAGATGGTGAAACAAACAAAGTCTACTCTATGGCCATCAGCTAAGTTTCAGTGATTGGTAATGGTTTATGGAGTCCTAAGGTGTACTTAGTTTGTCACTGACTTAGAAGGTCCCACCGTGATTGCCAGAATGTTGGTTCTCGGGATGAGGTGGCAGATAAATCACCAGATACTACCAGTCAAGGGTTTCTGAATCTTTTAAGGGTGTTTAAGCATGAATTTACTCAGAAGGTCCCACCGTGATCGCTAGAATGTTGTAGTCCCGTGATTTGGCAGATTGGCATACCAAATGACAAGGCAACATGGAACTACTCTTTAGAGTCCTAGGACCTAGCCTTCCTAGACTCAGAGAGGCATCTCTCAGGTTATTTGCAAAAGATATATACTTGCTTGCTTTTAAGGGTTGATTTTAGGCTAGTTATTAAGTACAAGGTTTGTTTGATTGTTTTGGTTGGGTATGATGGTCAAAGAGCATAGATAGAATGAGGAAATCTCTAAGTCATTGGGCAATGGAGTCAAATGGAAGTCAAGATAAATTCATTAACGGATCGGGGAGTATCATAGGAAAAATCTAACTTGGCCAGTGGATCTTCAAAGTTTTTAGGATAATGAGATGAACATTAAGGATAAGAATGAAAAGTAGGACAAAGGGAAATTAAAAATCCTTTATCATGTACTTTAAACAAGAGAAATATTTCAAGGTAATTGTTTGAAGCAAGCCAAAGGACAGGGCAAACCATAGACTTCTTTGGACAAACCTTTAATAAGCAAAACTTTTAGACAACAATCCAACAATCAAAGGACTACTTTCAGATAAAGAAAACATATAAGATAACAGTGAGAGTAGTCTAAGATCAAACATAAATAATCTAATATGCTTTTGACTAACTCTCTAGGGATCTTTAAAAGCAACCTTTTGAGACAGTCCAGAAGACAGGGCACACCATAGACTTCCTTGGTTTAGACTCTAGTAAGCATACTTCAAGAAGATCTTAAAAACAATATCTCAAGTTGTACTCAAAGGAGCATGGACTCACCACTAATTTCCCTGGTTTCACTTTATTGAAATCTTTCCTTAAAACAACCTCTCAAGCTGTACCAATGAACATGGAATTACCAAAAGAGAAACTCCTTGGTTATACTCTATTGAATTATTTCTAAAATAACAAGCTAGATGGAATTGGAGGGCAATTAAGAATCCTCCAATCATACCTTGCAGAAGAAAACATTAAGACAATGAAAAGCAAACAGAACTAAGGTGCTTTCAAAAGACATTTCTTAGCCTAAAACTTTTGCTCTACCATAACAAAGAAAGATGAAAACATAATGAAAACATGATATAAAAATAGAAGATAGAACCACTTCACCAACAACCAAGCTCAGGGATCTAGTGATCTATCCTCCTCCATCAACAAACAAATTAGGGCATCCACAAAATCCAAGACATCAATTTTCCTTCAACTTCCAAGAGACTATGTATTACTTTAAAGAGTCATCAAATGCCAACAATACAATGAGTTCAGATGCAATATTTATGCTACAAATGAGGAGGTGAAGCTCAAGATAGGGTTTGAGTATCATTTATTACAGAGTAAGTGCATTCCTAACCTTGGAAACCATGCAAGGCTTAAGGCATGAATATATGCAGCTACGTCTATGTTTCAATAACTTCTATCTTAACTTCTAAGGAAAAATAGGTGAAATATTTGACTTTAAAGGGTTTGTAATAACTTTGCAATAACTATTGAGCTGCTTCAAAATATCTTTGACTGTGCAATAACTGCCCAATGCCTTTATCGAAAGAAATAATGCGGTAGGTGGAAGTTTTGGTCTTTGGAGAAGTAAATGCTTTATTGTTGAGTTATCTAAAACTGTCTTTGGGTAAATCTATCTTTGTTTAATCATAAAACTTTGTATTAGACCTTTGAAGTTTGTCCCACTGTCTTTATCCTTTATTTTTTCTTTATGAATGTTTGTTTATTTATTCTTTGTTTTTAAACCTTTGAATTTCATCCTTTAATCACCGGTTGTTTGGCTAATCCTCTGCGTTTATCCTTTGATTCAGGATTAGCCATTTAATCCTTTTTCTTTCTTCATTTCTTCACTGCTTCTTCTGACTGTAATTTTATTTTGTGTGCAGAGAGGCAGTCTTCTTCGCGGTTGAAAGGTTGAATGTCCACCAAGGATCATGATTTCGGTGGTGTCAGGGTTTAACCTTTGCCTCTGTCCCTTTAAATTGGTTTGAAACCCCTCGGATCGTCATCTCGAGCTTCATTTGTCCTTTTTGGGCCATTGGAATGCATTTTTAAGCATCCCTGCCATTACAACCTGCACAAACACAAACCATAAGTTAACTTTAAAACCTATGAGGAGTGGTAAGACTACATTTTCAGGGTTTCGGTGTGGTCGGGAAGCGTATTGCAGAGAAGAAGTGGAGCGGAGGGTAAGGTTCCATATGCGGAACCAAGCAGAGGTTCAAATTAGGGCGCGAAGGGAAAAAAGTGGTTTTTGAAAACCACGATGGTTTATCGCGTGTGTTGAGGGTGGTAAGTGGTATTGGGCCAATCAGACACGATACCATAGGTTGATTGATGCTTTTTTGGGCTACTACCACTTATTTCGTGCGAGTTAAGGGTTTTAAAACGCGACGCTATTTTCTGCACAATATAGAGTCTTGGTCGTCGGATCTCAAGAGTTGAGATCGGCGGTGCGGAAGGGTTTGGGGACCGACGCACAGGTATGGAGGGAGGGGCCTAGAAATAGATGGTGCAAGGTGAATGGCTGGTGGAATTTGATGGAAGGCGGGCTCAGCTTGATGACGTGGTCAACTCTGTCGTGTAGCGCGGGGTTGTGTTATATGCGGGGTCGAGATAGGGGGCGCAACAACCGTTGGATCAGGGGAACAGATTCTGATCAACGGTGGGGACTTGGCCAGATATGACAGGAAGCGAGGGCCCACTTTTGATCTTTTAAAGGTTTACGGAGGAGGTTTTTATAATGTTTGTGGGGGTGTATAAAAACGAAGTGACGAAGTTTATTTGAATGGGTAAGGGGCTAAAAAACGGGAGGAAGCCGTCATCTCATGCATAGAAGGGGCTGGGTCTTCTAAGCAAAATGGGCTTAAGGCCTGATTTATGCAAAAAGGCGGGTTTAGCAAAAAAAAAACAGAGTTTTTATAAGGTTTTTGAAGGGTCCAATAGGTTTAAAAAGTTAGACTTAAACAATGTAAAAATGGATTTTTACATTGTTTAAGGATTTTTAGGAGAAAAATGATAAATGGGAGTGAAAGTGAGATGATGAAATGAGGCAAACAGGCCCAATTCTAGAAATCCAGGATTATAACTTAGTCATCTTTTGGTATCAACAAAAATTACTGATGACTAACAGCATGAGTACACATGAAGAGCTTTCACTAGTAAGAAACCTGATGTTTCACACTTTAATATTTTTGGCTTGTCTATTTATGTGCATGTGACCAAGGATGCCAGGAAGAAGCTGGAACCAACAACTGAGGTTGGGATTTTTGTGGGGTACACTGAAACACCCCTTAATTATCGTGTGTATTTTCCAAACAACAAAATGACTGTTGTGCAACGGGATATAAAATTTGATGAGGAGAAAGCCATGCAATTGTCCCTTGAGAGGGAGCTGGATTTGCATGCAGAGGAGGAAATGTTGGTTCCCAAGGATGAGTCTCAAGATGTGTATCAAACACATGAGGAGGTTCATGGAGTGGAGGAAAACACTCATGCAGAGCCATCCATCAGAAATGGCAGAAGGTGCACCATGGAAGTTGATAGATTGATACTTGATGCTGCAGAGAATGTAGGAGCCCCTACTTCACAGCATAGACAGAGACAGACACCTGGCTGATTTACTGGGTACATGGCTCTTATGAGAAAATGTATTGTGACTAAACCATCTTCCCTTCAAGAAGTAATGCAGCAAACAACTTGGGTTGATTCAATGGTGGAGGAGTATGAATATATTGTCAATAATAGTGCATGGGAGATAATCCCAAGAATGGTCGACGAATCAGTGGTTGGATCAAGATGGATCTACAAGGTAAAGCAAGCTATTGATGGGAGTGTGGAGAAATTCAAGGCTAGATTTGTGGCCTGAGGATTCTCACAGATCGAGGGGATAGATTATGATGAGACTTTTTCACCTGTTGCAAGGTACTCTTCCATAAGATCCATTATTGCACTCTCAGCGTAGATGGGCTAGCGCATTCATTAGATGGATGTGAAAACTACATTTCTCAATAGGATCATTGAGGAAGAGGTGTACATAGAGCAGCCTGAAGGTTTCAAGATCTTAAATAGTGAGTCGCATGTGTGCCGACTCAAAAGAGCACTCTATGGATTGAATCAAGCACCCCGTGCTTGGTATACTCGGATAGACATCTATTTCACCAAACTGGGCTTCACCAAAAGTGAAACAGATGCAAAAATGTACCAGATTATGGTTGAGGGTAAGATATTGATAATTTTTATTTATGTTGATGATCTAATTTTGACTGGTGATGAGCAGTTGATACACTCATGCAAGGAGGATCTTGCAAGGGAGTTCGAAATGAAGGACATGGGCCTCCTTCATTATTTCCTTGGATTGGAAATATGGCAGTGGGATGGTGAAATTTTTGTGTCTCAAGAAAATTATGCAAAGGAGATACTGGGTAAGTTTAACATGGAGAGCTGCAAACCCATGGATACTCCTCTTCCAGGAAATTGGAGGAAAGAGAATGCTACTTCTGGAGTGTTTGATCAGGAGTTCATAAATTTTGTTCAAACTTCAAAGTCACAGGATTGGGTTGAAACTAGGATGGTTTCATATATCTTGTCTTCCTGATTCTGGTGCTGCAAACGGTTCGAAAAATCAATGTCGTATGAGAGAGATATCACATTCTGATCGAAATTCCAAATAGGTAAAAATTACGACAATTTGACCAAGTTTGACTGCGATGCACAGTCAGCAAAAGGAATATTCTGAGGAATATTCATTTCCTCAGAACCAATTGGTGTTTGACAATTGTCGCTTCTTTATTGGTCGAATGGTTGTACGTTTATATTTTTTGGGCCAATCAGAAGGTGGTAGTGTAAAATTTTGGGTGAGGTCTGCAGGGCTCGACCTCACGACCTCCCGTGAGCATGCACAGGCCTCCACCGCTCGAGTTACACGTGAACCTTAACCTCTATAGTGTGCGGTTTAAATTTATGTTGTAATGAAAATTTCATTGGGGGTTGGGGACCGCCGACGGTCCCAACCCGCCAGTAGTCCCCACGTGTTGTTCACATTGCAAACATTAAAACGTAACCTCCGACAGTTCTACAACCCGCAGTCTCCGCAGCAGTAGTTATGTTATGCTTATCACATGGCAAAGGTCACGGTTAAACCCTCTGCACAATTATCACTTAACCCACAGCGTTCAACCGAGGTTCAACACTTATCACCATGGTTTAAGCCTTTGGTTCCGCCGATGGTTGCGTTCACCGTGGTTTGGGGTTGGCATGTGGCCACCCCAACTGCAAAACTTTAATTCCACGGTTTAAACAATAGAAGGTTTGGTCAGCGCGCCCAAAAAGGTGGAATTGCCTAATTTAACTCCAGATAAATGGAGTCCTCCACTTTTAGTGGAGTTTTTCTAGGTGTAAGTGGGCAAAAGAGTAAGAGACTCAATTTTCACCTATTATAAGTGAATGAAGAGTCATTTTTTACTAATTGGAGAATTCTGGAGCCATTGGTGCAGAGAAAACAACCATTAGATCATGTTAAATACATGTAATAGCAAAATTTTGAGCATAATGAAAGATGGACATGTCATTGGGAGCTGGACCAACAGATGTAGCCCAGGAGGGGTGAACTTCTTCATCATGCCTGTTGTGTAAATTTCATGTGGTGACTTATTTCTTTGTTTTATACTGTTGTTCAATGTTATTTGTGCTTATTTCATGCTTCTAATTCACCTAAAATCATCTACAATTCATGGTTAAATTCCTTAATCCTTAGCAAACTAATGAGGCAAGTATGCACATGTTCATAAACTGAAAAGACACTTAACACAAAAAAACCAATACAATCATTTCAGATCAGATTGGTATCAGAGCTATAGTTTTATTATTTGGAGTTGTTTAGTGCAAATAATTGTTTAATTGTTTGCAAGTTTTAGATGCTTACAAGGCTCAAGCTCAAGAGAGGAGAAGGAAAATTGGTGGGAGCAAAAGGGTCTCAAGAAGAGCCAAAGCAAGGGAGAGAAATATTACCACAATATCCACCACCTAGTTCACCTCATAAGGAATCAAAAGCTACTTTAAGTATGCCTCATGAGGAAGGATAAATCCATGAAGAAGTTGATCCCAAAGAGGAAGAAAGAGTGTTCAGGAAATCATTTCTTGACATGACTGAGATGGTTAGAATCCTTAATCAAGAAAGGAATGGATCTTCAGGAGGTCACAATGATGAAGATAATTCAAATAAGGGAAATGGAGGAAATGGAGGCAATGGAGATCCATCATCCTCACCCTCATCATCATCATCATCCTCTACTTCTTCTTCTTCAGTACATCGGCCACACAAGTCAAAGAACACTGGTAGAAGTCCTTTTTTAAAACTTGATGTTAAGTTTGAATTGCCAATGTTTAATGGTGAAGTCAATGCAAAAAAGCTTGATATTTGGATTAGGAAATTGGAGGTATATTTGATAATCCAGAACCTTCAAGATGATGATACTAAAATCCAACTAGCTTCATTGAGAATGGAAAGTGCAACACTTGTTTGGTGGGAAGCCAAGACAAAGGAGGAGATCAAAAAACATGGTAAGATTATTCCATCATGGTCAGATTTCACTATTGCTATAAAACAATAGTTTTATCCATGAGCTCATATGCAGAAAGCCATAATGAACTAGAAAAACATTAGGCAATTGAAGGGAAAAAATGTGCAAGAATACACCCAAGAATTTAGGAGAAGAGCTCTCTTATTAGGGGTAGATTTGTAGAGCCGAGATAATTTGCTGAAGTACATAGGAGGCTTACATAGCTACCTAAAACATACTATTCTCATGTTTAACCCCATCAATCTAGATGAAGTATGTGTTCAGGCCACACATCTATAAGCTAGTGGGAAGAACATTTCTGAAGAGGGTAGAAAGAAACCTTTTAAGGGTAAAGCCAAAGAAAATACCTCAAAAGGTAAAAACAAAAATAATGCATGTGTTAAGAAAGAGGGAGAAAAATTTGTTTGTAAACATTTTTCAAAAGAAGGCCATGATGAAACTCATTGTTGGAAATTACATCCTGAAATGAGGCCAAACAAACCCAATAACGAAGGGAAACAAAAAATTGTTGCTACAACTCAACATGATTTAGGAGATGATTCAGGTGTTGAATCTAATATTACAACCATGGGATTGAAGAACATTAAAGGGAAAGCAATTGAAAAAAAACCCAGTACTATTACATCAAACTGTCACATAAAGACTCCAAATGAATAGGAAATAATAGAATTGTTTAATGTGAGGGTCATATCCAAGCATACTAAGATTGACACAGTGTTTGACAATGGATCACAAGAAAAAATAATCTCTAAAGACTTGGTCAAGAAACTTAACCTTGAGACCATACTACATCCAAAACCATATCCATTGGGTTGGATTTGTAAGGATGAAAATCTATAGGTTTCAAAGAAATGTATATTGTGGTTTGCAATCACTGCAAATTTTGTTGACACAGTTGAATTATATGTGGTTCTGCTTGACATAACAGGTACTGAATTGGGGAGTTCTTACTTGTATGATAGGAAAGTAATCTTCTATCGCCATGAGAAAAAGTATCATTTATTCAAATATGGCAAGGAGTTAATTGTTAGAGCACATCACAAGAAGACAAACATTGCTATGGTAAATGTTGGATAGGTAAAGAAGCTGGTAAATTAAAGAATTTCGTTCTTCTTATGATTAAGCCTAAAGTTCATGTTAATCATGAATCATTTGAGGGATGTGATCCTAAGTTTAAATCATATTTATATGATGTATTTAATGCACATCATGAGATGTTTCAGGAACAAACAAGATTGCCTCCAAAAAGAGTGATTCAACATGAGATTCAGTTGCAGCAAGATTGTCCTCTTCCAAACATTGATATGTATCGCTTGTTGATAATGGAGAATGTTGAAATAAAGAGGCAAATCAAAGAGATGTTGGACAAAGGAATCATAAGGCCAAGCACTTCACCATGTGGTTCACCCATAGTCTTGATACCAAAGAAAGATGGGACTTGGAACATGTGTGTAGATTTTCGAGCTTTGAACAAGATTACGGTAAAAAATTGTTACCCACTCCCAAGGATAGATGATTTTCTTGATCAGCTGAAAGAAGAAATTTTTTTCACTAAGTTAGATTTACGAAGTGGATATCATCAAGTAAGAATTGCAGAAAGTGATATATGGAAAACTGCATTCAAAACCAAATAAGGACTCTTTGAGTGGCTAGTTATGCCTTTTGATTTGTGTAATGCACCCGAAAATTTCATGCAAGTTATGGATAGTGTTTTGCAACCATTCCTTGATGACTTTGTTATTTTCAACTTAGATGACATTTTAATTTTCAGCAAAACAAGAGAAGATCATGTCTTTCATGTGAATAGAGTGCTTGATATTTTGAAGAAAGAGAAATTGTTTCTTAAGATGTCAAAGTGTGAGTTTGGAAAGACTTCTTTGGTATATTTGAGACATATTGTAGGAGGAGGAGAATTGAGAATTGATCCTTATAAAGTGGAATTCATTGTCAATTAGCCCACACCCAAAACAGGTAACCGAGGTAAGAATTTTCTTAGGTACAACCCAATATTGGAGAAAGTTTATTGCTAACTTTTCTTCCATCGTAGCTCCTATGCATGTAGTGACAAGTGTGAATAAAGGCTTCCAATGGGGAGGCAAACAAAACAAGCTTTCAAATCTGTAAAAGACAATATCAGTTCAGCTCCAGTCCTTGCATTACCAAATTTGAGACAACCATTCGAGATACAAACTGATGCTAGTGATTATGCCATGGGTCCAGTACTTTTGCAACATGGTAAGCCTATCGCTTTTCATTATGAAACATTTAATGGTGATGTGACAAATTATCCTATATGTGAAAAAGAACTATATGCGTTGGTACAAAGTGTCAAGAAGTGGAAACACTACTTGATGGGTAAATAGACTATTGTGCATACTGATCACCAACCATTATAGTACTTGCAGTCACAAACAAAATTGCAGCAATCAAGACATTTCAGGTGGATGGGATTTCTTCAACAGTTTCACTTGGTTATAAGGTAAAAGAAAGGTATTTTCAATAAAGTTTCAGATATGCTTTCAAGACCAATCATCAGTGCTTCTGCTTTACTTAAAAATGATTCTATTGTAAATGAGAGTTACAGAGAACAATATGCACATGACATTGATTTTCAAGATGTGTATGCTAGTTTGAGTGAAGGGAATCAAGTTGAAGAAAAATATTATCACATGCATAACAATTTGTGGTTTCATTTGGGAAAGTTGTGTATACCATAAGGAGAGAGGCTAAGTGTCATGAGAGAAGCTCATTTATCTCTTATTGCTAGACACTTTGGGGTAAGAAAAACAATGGTGCGTCTACAGAGGTATTGCTATTGGCCTCGAATGATAGATAGTGTATCACGTTTTATAAGAGGTTGTTCTATGTGTGCAACAAGTAAGCCTAGTAATAGGAAGCTTGGGTTGTACACGCCACTATCGGTACCATCAAGGCCATGGGAGAGTGTCTCCATGGAATTTTTTGGAGGTCTACCCATGTCAAGAAAACAACATGATTATCTTTATGTAGTTGTGGATAGATTCAGCTAATGTGTATACTTATGCCATGTAAGAAAACCATTACTGCTGAAAAAATTGCTGAACTTTGTTTTCAAAATGTCTGGGTTCATTTTGGATTGCCAACTTCTATTGTTAGTGACAGGGATTCCAGATTCATGGAGAATTTTTGGTCAACCTATAGAGAATGATGGACACAAAGTTGAAAAAGAGTACCGCTTTTCATCCACAAACAGACTGACAAACCGAGGTGGTGAACAGAAACGTTGTGCATCTATTGAGAGGATATTGCAGCAAACATCCCAAGTTGTGGGATGAGCAACTGCATTACATTCAACACGCTTACAACCGAGCAAAACACTCTTCTACACAAACATTGCCTTTTGAAGTATGCTTTGGGTATTTTCCAAAATCACCATTATACTTCATCATTGGGAAGAATGTTGCAATAGATGGCCATAGTGATATTGACAAGGCTCGAAAGTTCATTGAGCAAATTCAGATTATAAATCAACAAGTTCAAGAACAGCTTGAGAAAAGTCAAATAAAATACAAAGAGAGGTATGACAAACATAGAGTTGATCACAAGTTTCAAGAGGGATATGAGGTATGGTTTCACATTAGCAAAGAAAGGATGCAAGGGGAAGGTAAAAAGCTCAAACCCATTTGATATGGTCCATTCAAGATCATAAAGAAAGTTGGTAATAATGCATTTCAACTTGACTTTCCTTCTTATATTCAAATGTATTCAGTTGTTAATGTTGAAAAATTACGTTTGTATGAGCCAACTTTGATCGATGATCAAGGAAATGATGTTCAACTACCTTCTATTGAAGATTTCTTGCTAGAATTTCTAGATGAGCTCAAGGAAGATACAATTCTTGACAGGAGGACAAGAGCATCCAAGAGGGGAAGCATTGACTACCTTCAAGTTGGGCTCAAAGGCACTAAAACAAGGAAGGAAAAGTGGATGGAGGTTGGAAAGGTGAGGGAGTTGTACCCTCATCTACTGAACAGGTAATCAAGTATTTTGGGGTACAAAAGCTTCCCAATGGGGAGGAGTGATCAGGAGTTCATAAATTTTGCTTAAAATTCAAAGTTACAGGATTGGGTTGAGACCAAGATGGTTGCATAGATCTCATATTCTTGATTCCGACACCATGAACAGTTCGAAAAACTGATGTTGTATGAGGGAGATATCGCGTTTTGATCGAAATGCCAAACATGTAAAAATTGCGACAATTTGACCAAGTTTGACTGGGATGCACAGTCAGCAAAAGGAATATTTCGAGGAATATTCCTTTCCTCAGAACCAATTGGTGTTTGACAAGTGTCACTTCTTTTTTGGTCGAATGGTTGTACGTTTATGTTTTTTGGGCCAATCTGAAGGTGACACGTGACTAGCCCTAAGGCCGCCTGTTAGGTGGATTAATCCCTCTTGCGGACAAGAGCAATCTCCCTAGTATCCTAAGGATATCTAGAAACAAATAGACCAAATGAAAACCATTTTCTCTAGATTATTGTGATTCAGAATTATTAATTATCTAAGTAAGAAGAGATGCTCCTACCTCAATTCCAACGCTTGTTGTAATCTTCAATTCAATCGCTCCAAAAGATTTCAATTCAGCATGTAAGACCTGCATCCAAAGATAGGAAAAAGGATTAAAAGCACCTGCAAGATATAATAATTAAGAAACACTAATCTATCTCAGTGATCAAGGAATCCAAGAATTAAATTACTCAAATAGATACATGAACAACTTAATGAGAAAATAGAATCCATTTGTATTAACTTGTATGATAAGAAGTAACCTTACAACCTTGTCGCCTTGATGTCATACAGGTTCTTCTGGGGTCCTGAATAGTCATTTTCCATCGGATTGACAAGCCTTCGTCTCTCTGAACTAGCATAAAGCTATGGATATGAGTATGTAATCGTTTTCATACCATTGATGCCAAGTAAAGAGAGCATGATTTCTTCAGCAATTCACCTCAAAGCAACCAAGTTCTGAGTACCCTTGAGACTGAAACATGATCTCAATTTATAGCTGAAGGGAGGAGGTTTCAATTCCAAAGAAAGGGGGATAAAGTCCTCTCAAAAATGGATTTTAGCTCCAAATACAAAGGGATAATCTCCATTAATGAAGGGATAGAGGTTCATGAATGAAGGGGTGAAGCTCGACCAAATTACGCTTCTAGAAGCTTCCAGCTGGGAGAATATTCGACGAGCTAGGCTTCTAGAACTTAATTTTTCTTTTATTTTAAATTTTATGAGAGTTTGCGGTTTTAGTAAGCATAACTTGCGGGATGTACCGCAGGTTATAGAGCAAGAAACCGCGGTACTGCAGGTAAGAACTAGGAAAAGTGCGGAGTTAGACTTTTTAGCGTTTTAATGAGCTTTTCTCCAATTCCAAGACATGGTTTAGGAACTTTATGGTTTTGGACCTCTAAGGGAGCATGATATAGGTAATGATGAACCCATATAGATAGCTAAATGTCATGGTGACAAATTTTAGTGTAACACTGCCATGTGTCCTTGAAGTGGTAGTGTAAAATTTTGGGTGAGGTCTGCAGGGCTCGACCCCGCGACCTCCTGCGGGCATGCACAGGTCTCCATCGCCTGAGCTACAAGTGAATCTTAACCTCTATAGTTCGCGGCTTAAATTTATGTTGTAATGAAAATTGCATTGGGGGTTGGGTGTAGAAATTTATTAATACTGATGTATTATCGGGTTCTACTGATTTAACAATATTTAACTTCTTGCTAAATACAGAATCCTTCCACTGTTAAACTTGTGGAAATTTAAAACTCAATTGCAAACACATGTGAATAAATTCAATCTCACATAACACAGTTGTTTAATGAGAAAGCTTAAAGCTAAAAACCCCAACTATCATATATTATGTATATTAATGGAATCATGTAATAATCTCATACAAAGCTTAGTACATCAAGCTCTCAGTACAATCAACAATCATTACACACTGTCATGCAGAAATTTGCATCTCTATGCACCAATTTCTTGCCTCCTGACAGCCTGCCTCCACTGCGCAATCCCTGCTGAAGAAGACCACTGAATGAATTCAAATTGGCCTTGCCTTGACTGCGCAATCCTCATTGGCAACTCCAATGTGTGTCAAATGCATTGAATGCATCACTATAGTCAAAACGGATAGTCCATCTCACCCTTTCACCTATCTCTCCATTGGGTCTCCACTGGAACTGACATGCACTATATTTAACTGTTGTATCTGTTTAGTTGTTAGTGAGTTATTAGTTGTGAATTAATTAACTAATTAATTCACTTAACTCTCACTAGTGTATCTTTTAATTAAACTAGATACAACTAGCTCAACTCAGTTTAACTCACTTAACTGAGTCAAACTAAATAACAACTCCTGTAACTACTCTTCCAACTCTGTCATAACTTTGCCACTTCAGTTCTAACTGAGATATTCATGCATGAGCCACCAATAACCCTAGGAATTGCATAATTCCTTTAGCCCATTGATTTGCCAAATATGTTCACTAAAATCAAGTGCTCCAAGAGAATAAGTTGATGTTTATTGTCGGATTATTATTAAGGGTTAATAATGTAGAAATTATATAACTTATGTGTTATATGTCCAAGATTCTCCTGATCTCAAACTATTTTAACTTCATGTAAAATACAGAATCTATTCCACCATTGATCATTTGTGGAAATTAAATCAAGATTGCAATGCACACATGAAACAATAAAAGATTCACACACATTAACACAGTTGTTTAACGGGAAAGCCTGAAGCTGAAAACCCCAACTATCTGTATATAATATATTTCATATAGATCATGTAACAATCCTCATACAAAGCTGATCATATCAAGCTCTCAGTACAATACAATCGCTACACACTAATTAGGCCCGATCTTGCAAATCCATGCACCAATATTTGCCACCTACTAGCCTGCCTCTACTGCGAAATCCCTGCTGAAGAATGGCTCTAAATGAATTCGAATTAATCCAGCCTTGCTTAATCTCATTAGCATCTCCACGAGTGTTGGATCAATCAATGCATCACTGGTCACAACTGATAGTTAACCTGCTCTTCACCTATCTCTGCACTGGTCTCCACTGAAACTGTCCATGCACTGAAGTTAACTGATGTATTCTTTAGTTGATTAATGAGTTTATAATTAGTGAATTAATTAATAATTAATTCACACCACTCTCACTAGTGTATCAATCGGTTAGACTAGATACAACTAGCTCAACTATGTTTAACTGAGTTAAACTGAATACAACTCCACTAACTTCCTCAATCAACTCCACCAAACTCTGTCACATGAGTTCTAACTGAAGTATCCATGCAATAGCTCCACATAACCCTCGGGAATAGCGTAATTCCTTCTGTCAGCTCCTGTGCCACATCTGTGCACTTAACTGAAGTGCTCCAAGAGAATAAGATAATGTTTAGAGTCCAAATATTATTAAGAGCTAATAATATTCGACATATCTATTTTTAGACTGGCAATCTAAAAATAGACTCCGCCCAATATGTCTAAAAATAGAAGTCCATCTATTTTTCAAAATTGACCAACCATCCACAAATATCATCCTGCAACTCATAGAATATGACCGACATGTCTAAAAATAGACTTTGCGACAAAAATAGCATGTGGGCCCACTTAGTGAAGGCGACTCTTTTCACTAAGTTCATCATCTTGTTGAATCCCAACACTCCCTCTCAACAAGATAGGGATTATATGCCACCCCGATCCTGTCTCTATGGTATTCGAATTTGCTCCTGGTGAGCGCCTTCGTCAGAATATCTGCATCCTGATCCTCCATAGGAATGTAAGAAAGCAACATGATCTTCCGCTGCACACAATCTCTGATATGATGGTACCGGATGTCAATATGTTTAGATCTATCATCAAATACTAGATTAACCGAGAGTTTAATGCAACTTTGATTATCATAATATATCACAGTAGGATCTAAGTGAGAACCAAACAAACCGACCAGGATCTTCCTCATCCAAATAGCCTCGCATGCAGCCAAACTTGCTACCATGTACTCGGCCTCCGCTGACTGAGTGCCACAGACCTTTATTTCCTGCTATACCAACAAACTATTGTAGATTCGATACTGAAAATCCCTCCAGATGTGCTCTTTCTGTTCGTTGGGCTTCCTGCCCAATTTGCATCCGTGAATCCATGCAGCTTCAAATCATCCGACTATCTGTACCACAATGCATACCCAGATGTGCCCCTGAGATACCTCAGGACATGCTTGTCTGCCTTCCAAAGGAGCTTGGTAGGCTTCACCATCGCTTGTGAAAGCTGGTTCACAACATAGCATATGTCCAGTCGTGTATTGACTAAATACATGAGCGAACCAACCAACTGTCGATAAACAGTTGCATCCACTACCACTGCCGATGTAGCATCCTCTTTCCTCCAACCACCAAGAAGAGGAGTGTCAATTGGCTTACAGCCTTGCATGTGAAACTTCTCCAGTATCTCCTAGGCATACTTGCCTTGAGACACAAACAGTTCACCTTTCCACTGCCAAATTTCCAATCCCAGGAAATAATGAAGGAGGCCCAAGTCCTTCATCTCGAACTATTTTTCAAGATCTGACTTGCATGAGTGTATCAACAATTCATCACCTGTTAGTATTAAATCATCTACATAAAGCACAATGATCAAAATCTTACCCTCCACCACAATCTGGTATAGGATTGGATCCGCCTCAATCTTGGCGAAACCAAGTCCGGTGAAATAACTGTCTATCTGTGTGTACCAAGCACGAGGTGCTTGTTTCAGCCCATACACCGCTCTTTTGAGCCTGCACACATGTGACTCGCTGCTGAAGATTTCGAATCCTTCAGGATGCTCAATGTACACCTCCTCCTCAATGATTTCGTTGAGGAACACAGTCTTCACATCCATCTGATGAATGTGCCAACCATCTGCGCTGAGAGAGCAAGGATGGTCCATATGGCAACATGATGATCTGCATCCTAATCCTCCGTAGAAATGTAAGAAAGCAACATGATCTTCTACAAAGGTTTCTTCATAGTCGATCCCCTCGATCTGTGAGAAGCCCCGGGCAACAAACGCTCCCGTCAGCATCTTGCTTCAATTTGTAGATCCATCTCGAACCTACCACTGATTTCCCTTCCGGCCTTGGGACAATCTCCCATGCACTGTTTCTGACAATCGAATCATACTCTTCCACCATGGCATATACCCATGCGGGATCCTCCACAGCTTCCTCGAAAGAGGATGGCTCTATCACGATACACTTGCTCATCAGCCAAAGTATCCAAAGAGAATTGGTCGGAGGATCGTCTCTCGTTCAGCTCGTGATGAGAGCTCCGCATTCTCGCACTTCAGATCAAGATTCAATCGCTGCCACTTTCCGTAGTGCGATTCCACCTTTATGATGTTTGCTCTGATATGAGGGTTTATTCCACTCATGAACTTCCTCAGGTCGATCCACATCTTGAGGCTTATCTTTAGGAACACGTAGACATAGCTCCTCCGCATGCATGTTGCTCTTCTCAAGCGACAACTTTATATTTTCTCAAATTTCATCTCGTCGTACAATGGTCATCCGAGTGTCTCGGTAACATGATAGCTGTGTTTCTCTGTACCCCACAAATACCTCAACCTCATGGCCACTCCAGCCTTCTTCCCCGGCATCTTCATTGTTATGAATGTAAACAAATGAGCCAAATAAATGAGAAATATCAGGCTTCTTACCAGAAAACGCCTCTTCGGGTGTACTCATGCCAAGTACTCTATGAGGACAACGGTTTTTCACATAAACCGCAGTGTTGCATGCCTCATCCCACAAGTGTATGGGAAGGCCCTGATCATGCAACATCACCAGTGCAACACCCACGATCGTTCTGTTATTTCTCTCTGTGACCCCATTCTACTGTGGGTTATGAGGCACTATGAGTTCTCTTTGAATTCCTTCTTTGCTGTAGAAGTATTTGAATTCGCCAAAGATGTATTCACCACCATTATTGCTCCTTAGAGCTTTCACCTACTTCCCCGACTCTTTCTCAACCAGTGCCTTGAACTCACAGAACTTTGAGTATGTCTCGCTCTTCTTCTACATGAAGAAGATCCAACACTTACGACAAAAGTCATTAACAAATATCACATAATACCTGTGCTTTGCTGTTGAAGCAACTGAGAAAGGTCCACACACGTCTGTGTGAATTCTCTCAGGGATTGTCGAGGCACGACTATCCTTCTCATGAAAATTGGTCTTCACAAATTTTCCCAAAGTACATCCCTTGCACTTATCTGACTGCGCAAGTGTACCCTTGGGAAGCCCGGTAGAAATCTGCTGCAAAATTTTCAAAGTGCCATGGTGAAGATGGCCCAATCTCCTGTGCCACAATTCGCCCTCATCCCGGCTCACCACTCCTTCTGATTTTCCTGCCATTGTTGCGCAGCCATCTACCTGCAATTGATAAATATTCTTAACTCGAATCCTTATCCTCCTGGTTTGACCAGTTGTTTTATGGAGCAGGAAGGCTTTTCCCTCGCTAAAAACCACATCATAATCCTTGTCTTCCAACATGTTGACGGGAAAATTTGTCCTGCCAACAGTAGGGGATCTCCCCGGTAGAAAGTCCCAATTAGACCTTAAATCGTTTGGAGTAGGGATCCCGTCCGGGGTGTGGGTCCGGCTACCGC